>JAQGBJ010002153.1:0-17966 GCA_034698345.1 Sphaeridia pumilis
AGATGGAATCCATTTGTTTTCATTTAACGTGAGGATTACCAACTTGTTTCATGAATGACTCTGTTCAGTCTCAAAGCGTCTCGTCCGCCTCTTCTCTCCTCGTCGTTTCCTCTTGCTTCCCTGCTTAACTTGTAAAACTTAAGTCTTTTTCTTAGACCAGTACTCAAAGATACACATTTCCTACGGCACAAGAACGACCTCTTCACAGAGATGAATTTCGATTCACTTCCCTCCTTTATCCACCGAACAATGCCCGGCTACCTTCTTATTCTTCTCCCTTTGCTTGCTTTCTCCGCCATTTTCAAATCAGCTTCCTTCTTCTTCGCTCTTGTTTGCTTCCTCGACAACTTTCTCCATCAAAGCCCTTCCTTTTGCTGAAACACAATGTACATATTTGCAAGTATATTTTTGTATGCGTATACATACAAAATCGTCCAAGTATTTAACGAACGTCTATAGCACTTTTGGGAAAGAGTGGAAGGAACGGTGTTATATACAGCGTACAGCGACTTGACTTTACTTTTAATGACGCTACATGACGGAAAGCAGTTTCTCTCAATATCGTTTTGAAAAACGATGGAACGTATAAAGAGGATGTATTTTGGGATCGACTTTTTGCTCGGCTTCTTGTTCCTTCTCCCCTCTTTTTTCTACTTGGATTTAATGCCGGCTACAGAAAATGGGGAAGACAGCAACAGTCTATCAAGCAAAACTTGTGCTAGCGGTCCAAGGCAAAAAGTTATTAGTTGTTCCCTCGCCGTCTTGTAGTAGTTACGTCATCTCCTCCTACCCGCATCAAAGACCCTCCTTCTCTTGCCTTCTCGATCTTGGTAATTCTCAAAGCCTACATGTATTTAATGGCATAGGCTCGTCTTTAGACTTTGTGTATTATATAATTCTGCTAACATTTATATATTTGCTGCGCTATTTGTATGGCTACGTAAGTAAACGCAAGGAGCATTTATCTCATTGCAGGCAAATCTTGAACCAAAAATTGGTCCTATGCGCTAGTGCAGTATGTAGGTGGCACACCATTCTATGATTAATCTTTTGGATTTTATAGCGACTTAAAAACAAGTCAAGGAATTCAAACTTTAATGGCTGGATTAAATGTGAATCTTTCCGGCTCACAGTCTTTAGTGTTGCGAGTAAATGTAGTAAGAATATATTTTTTACAGCTTTGCACCTTTGATCGAAAGCTGTAAAAAATTTGTCAGCAGCGTATGTCAGTAAGTTCTCTGTAGTTGCAAGTTTTTTATGCATAGGCTGAACTTGATTTGAAGACAAAAGACAGGAGTGAGCATATCGGAAGTTGGAGGTGAAAAGTTAAGACGTAGACTCATCAGGAAGGCAAACACGAAACATATTAAGGTCAACAGGGAAAAGACGAGCTTGTCCGAAAGATGTAAACAAAGTTGTGTGAGTGGTTTCATAACCTGATTTTACGGAATATGGCAGCAAATCTTTCAAATCCGAAGCTTATTAGTGGGATTTAAGTATAGATCCTGTGGTATTACTTGCAGATTTGATAGAAGCTGTTGTGTCGTGCGTACATGCAGTTGGGATGCATTTCTATGCTCTCCAAGCGTTTGTGTGTATAACAAAGTCTACAAGCCAGCTGTCATCAATATTCATTCTGATCATCAGATTTAGAGTCAACAACAACAATGCGTATATACAAAGGACAGAGCACATAACAAACGCTTTTGACCTGGTAAACAGTCGCAGGTGCTGTTACGTCGCCCAAACACGATGGGATCACCCGTTCATCCGTTTGTAATGCGATGTTTTAAAACTGCGTCCAGTCCCAGTAAAAGCCAAGTTGAAAGAAGTTCAAACTGCTTATATCTGTTTCAAGTCGGGGAAGAAAATCGAAAAGTACATAAACGTGCTTTTCCATGAGTCTCCACGGCTGCTGCAAGAAGTAAATTAATTGCTGAAGCATTTGTGACGCATCCAAGACTTAAGATTGGTTATAAGAGCGGAAATGGAGGGAAGGAAGCTGCAAATGAATTCTTTCGAGTCCAATTTACTAGTACTTGTGTTCTATTTCCAAGTGTACAGAGAATGTGTTGTTAGCAATGCTACGCTATGCTGGAAAATAAGTGTTATTGTTATTACACGAAGAATTTACTGGATTTAAAGTTAAACCCACGGCATTTAGTTGTTCTGTTAGCACACGTCTCCTAAATACTTCTTAGACTGAGAACTTGAGAAGTTGGCATTGCCAGCTTCTTCCAGGTCAGCCTGTTAGGCTGCAGGTAGTTTATGTACGGGCTTGCCGTCTGGTCTCATTGGAAACAACCGGAAGTAATAGAGTTTGGAGAAGACAACAAAAACAGTTTGCTGGCAACAAATCTTATGGGTATTATTTCTTGGAGCGGCTTTGAATCTCTGTGCGTTGCTTCGCTTCGATGCTCATTTGCTGTAACCCATGTTAGTGGATATTACAGTCAACTGCAAAGGGTATTGCGAGAAGTCAAGAGTGAAAGCAATGTTTGTTGTCGGACAAAAAGCCGCATTATGGTCACTAAATTGGGATAGCGCTAATATATAGTTGCCTCGATGGTTATTCTGGAGGGCCTTAGAGCGTGAAGCCACACAGGGGCAATTTGGCTTTTTACCACCCACCTCAATTTCGTGTTTTGAAAAGGGTGGATACATGTTTTGACTAAAATGTAATCAGCTCTTGTTAGCACCAAGGGGAATTGGCCAGATAAAAAGGAATCTAGAAAGGGTTCACGTCTCAAGGGAAATCGTAATGATTTTGTTGCCCAAGAGATTCCGCAGGCAAAAGCGAATTATCTGTCCGATGATTGTTTGATTGATGTTTATGGAAAACATGGCTTTTGACACTCGGTGCCAATTTGTCTTTAACTTTTTCTCAAGAGAGTCCCTTGGAATATTATTATGCCCAAATACCACAGGTCGTTGAATTGTTATAAGTTTAGACTTCTAGCTCAAAACGATAGCTGAACTTGGAGAAATTTTGGACCAAGTTTTTGTGTGAAAAACAGTTTTTGAACGTCAGCGTCAATCAGACTAATTCGTCTTGTTTTACCCGGCTCCTTTGAACCAGGAAATTGATTGTTTTCACGGTGCACGTGCCTGGGAGATGGTGTTCCCCGGATGCTGATGCCCGCCACATTATCTGCGCTTCCAAACTCAAATATTAGTTTGGGCGGCAGACGTACTGCCGAAAGCAATCAAAGACCTGTAAAGCGTGAATTTAGGGAAGGATTTGCCCTTGTTCACAATTTGTTTACGTTGGCTGAAACGTAATTGCGGAATAATCCGATTATATCAGATAAGGCGGAAAAATTGTTATTTTCAGTTCAACCGTTCATAAGCGTATTAGTGTGATATTGTATTAGCTGTAAACGCAGTTAATCACGTAGTGGCAAAAAGCGGACATTAGTTTTGGTATATTTTCCGAGAATAGCCCGGAATATCTGTACAAAAGCTAATCAAACCAGTTGCAATTCCAGCGGTTGGGAAAGACAATGAAATTGTTTCACAAAGTACTGGTACATATGGAGCTACATAATAAATTGAAGAAACATGTATTGTTGGCGATGGAAGAAGAGATCAACGGAGAAATAGATTTCGGGGACACAAATGCCTTGGCAACATTTCATCGAGTTGCTTGTGGGGGAGAAAAAGTCAGCAGGTTATTGGTAAAAGTTTTCATTTACTTGGACACCTGGAGTGTGCCGAATGCGAGTAAACGATGATGGATTCCCCAAGTTCACGTAGGTTGGAAGGGGCCCGCAGATTGCGATCGGTCCTTGCAAGGAAAGAAAAGTTATAGGAAAACATGCTTTCGCTGAATTGTGAAACATTGGCTATATTATATTTATACATGTAGTGGAAATCGAAGGAAATGACTTTTTCTTATGGCGATTTTGCTGCCTAAAATTTCCACTGAAAATATATTCATGTACTTTTGAAGTCTGATATTGTTTAGCAGGAAATGGTTATTGTTGCAGCAGACCGACTGAAATTTTCCTTCTGATTTTTGAATCAAGTGTTTCACACGAAATATGTAGCGCTTTAAATTCTAAACCCAGAGAAAGTATTTGACTTGACGCGTGGCAATGTTTGCATTCGGGTTAGGTTCCATTATAAAGTTTAAAGAGGCAATGAGATTGGAACAATAATGGTAATATAATGGAAACCGTCTGGTTTACTGTTTGGTTTTGGATGATGACGTTCTTGTTCCTAGTGTTGAATTTTTTCGGTGGGGATGAAAATGCCCTGTTCATCGGTGGCAGATATATATAACTGTTGTTATTTCAAGCGGGATGATAGGAGGGGATGTGATTTGATAATGGGGGAGCGCGAAATGAAGACGGTCGGGGGTTAGATATTTTCACCCGGCAAAAGGAGCATTCGTCCCGTTATTTCGGACGACACACAAAGAAACTTGTATGCATTGGGCATCTGTTCGGTGTATCGCATTGTCAGTCGTCGGAATAGGTACCACAAGATGGGGACAAACGGCAAGTGCACACACAGGGTCCTTTTTGCTACGAAAGCTATAATGTTGACGTTGATGGTAAATATACAGGGAGGGAGGGTTATTATTGGGAAATGTTAAAATCATACGGTTCATTGAGTATTCACCCTTCTTTTCTATCTGTATCTCTCGCACCAAGCAAGTCGTTTTGCTTCTCTCGTATCTATTTTCCACTAGAGGTGTCATCCGTCTCTACTTTCTCCAGTCATCTGTGTGTAGATGTCATGATGCTCCCGCAGTCGCCGACTGATCAAATGGGCGGGTAAACATTACAATAACATGGAGGCTTAAAAGATTTACGTCCTGGGTGGTTTTTCTTCTTCCGAATGCTCCTCTTGTATCTGTTTCTCTTATTTTCGCCATTAACTATTTTCTCTGACGCCTCGTGGTGTATTACAAACATGTATATGTACGTTCTTTCCTTCCTGCTGCTTTCTCTTTGTAGTCTTGGAGCGGCGGAATAAAGGAAACATTGAGATGCTTCTGTCGTTCTTTATCTGAACCTAAACAGAACTGGACAAAAGTAATCTTTGACGTTGTTTCCAAAAGGAAATTCATCGGTTTCCCTCGTCTCCTCATTTTCTGCCAAAGTCTTTGCAGCATACAAATATATATATGTTTCGTAATGCGACGGCAGCAAACATATAATAGTTGACGGAAGTTGCGGCATATTATTGGCCGAATAAATTGGATGAGTTGGGAGGAAGAAAGGGTTGGAAAGAATTATGATTGTATGATGACGGTTTCTTGGTTCATTACTTTCCCGAGATCCCGGTTTCGGGTCATAACTTCCAAAGGACCTTTTGGACCACATTCGCCTTTTAATGAGTGCAAAAAATACTTGGATGTGTAATGACTGTAGAGTGTCTTTATATGGTGATGTCGGAAAACATGGGGAATGATAACAGATGTGAAGCCATTTTTTGCTTCGACTTTAGAAAATTAGTAGGAGGAGGAAGACAGATAAGTAGCTTCACCAAAAGCAAAAGAGGCAGTTGTCAGTAATGATGATAAAATGGAAAAGGCCCGAAATTAAAGAAGGGAGAAGATGAATGATATGGCACCCTGTGTAATTGTTCCCTTTTTGATATCGCCCGATTTGATCGTATAAATTCATCCGCGACTTGGCTGTCATCGCGGAGGGTGCGATATGGGGACTTGTAACGCTGGAAATGCAAAAGGTTCATCGTGTCAAGGTCTCTGATAACGGATGCAAATCTTCACATGTATTCTTCTGACGACGCATTTATCCCCGCTCGAACGGGAACTTGATATCGCACCCTTATTGCCATAATAATAATGATAATTAGCGAATAATGGCTAATTCATTCGGGATTTCCACATTTTAGAAACATTGAAAGCCGTTATAGAGTCCCCAGTCTCGGCTAAATAAAACTTTTAATTGAGGTAGGATAGTCGCGCCCTCTAGACTTAAAAACATGTCCAGTCCTACAATTATTAACCGCCTTAGACATATTTTTCAGAGTAATGATTTTTGCTGATAATTGATTTCGTTTTGTAGGTATGGTTCAAGAACCGTCGTGCAAAGTGGAGAAAGCGGGAAAGAAACGCAATGAACGCTGCTGCGGCAGCAGCGGCCGCTGCGGACTTCAAGTCGGTTCAGAACCCATTCACGACTCCGACATTTAATCCACTGTACGAAGACCCATTGACGTACTCGGCCTACAATAACTACAACAGCTGGAAAAATGTCCCTTCGACGCTTCATCAAAAGCCAACTTTTCCTTGGCCAGCAGCGTCGGCTGCGTTGTTCCAGTCTCCCCAAAGTCAGGGATCAACCACGTCATGTCCTTACAACCCCATGGGGACCGCAGCAGCTGCTGCGGCAGGCTATTACAGGTATGCAGCTTCAGTTTTGTAACAAATATTCTATAGCTTTGCGCAAGCTTGAAAAAATATTATACGTTTGCTTTGTTTCTAAAAGATGACCGTTTTTTGTGTTTTCTAGAAGAACATAAAGAATGATGGAGCCTGGGCAGTCATTTGTAATTATAGTGTAAACCACCCTTTGTTGCAATCAGAATGAATGACCATTAAAAGTGTATGTTGTGTGACCTACTCCTCCTCCTGAAGATGCTCATTGATGAGAGAAGATTGCAAAACTCACCACTTTCTCAATCATTGTATTAGTGCATGATTTTAGTTAATTAATCTTAAATGAGTAAATTACAAAAGTGTTTATGGCTTCACTACTGTATTTTTGGAAGCCGAGAATATTTTGTTATTACGTAATTATTAGCGTCCCTTCTTGGTTGGTTGATGTTAAGTAAGGGTTGATGCATCCCGTTTTTTGAGCTCTTTTTGATCCAAAATCGAAAATGTTCAATGTATGTAGGAGTTAGAGGTAGGTAATGAAATGAAACGCTGTACATAAATTCACCTTTTACTTTTTTGCTTTCACTGTGAGCTTTAATTACTGCTACTTTTTGTTGTGTAATGTATCTCAGCATTTTTTATTGTGAAATGTTGATTAAATTTAGAAGTGGTGAGCAAGTAACGTCATCTTTGGCAACTTTGAGGCTCAAGGCCAAGCAGCATTCTGTGGCTGGTTTCTACACCTCGGCGGGAACAAGCGGAAACAGCAGCAACGCTTCTAACAACAGTTTGGTCAATAGCAAGAGTTCTTCTACGACTTCACCGGGTTCTAACAACAACTCTACTGATAATCTATCAGCTTGTCAATATGAGAGGACCTAAGACGCATGAATGCCTCGTCCTTGACCTTTCTTTACTAAATTTAGAGAGTTAACAAACACAAATGTTGTCTCAAAGACAGACGCTTTGAAATTTCAGGCAAATATTTGGTATTTAATCGACTGTCATACGACCCAGTTCATTCATGTAAACCTTGTATATACTAACTAATATAACCTAATAAAGAAACAAGCAAGTTGAATCAAGATGAAGGCACGTGGATATTGAGAAACTACTGAATGGCGTATAAGGTTTAAATTTATACTAGGGAAACTAGCTTAACATCATGTTTTATTTATTAGCTTTCGTTCTTGTAATATTTAAGAATATTATTGTTGCGTGTATGTAACGTCAACGTTTTAGTTTTGCGATAAAGTTGTGACAGCTTGTGAACTGGAGTGTTTATAGTTGTAGTCGATGAAATGTCCCTTAAAATAGTTTTAAAATATTGAACTACGTAAACTATAACAGCATCCTACGGCAAGTGCGAGACGAAGGTTTTATTGTATCCTTACGCAATATCGGTTAGTATTAAATTGAAATGTTGCATGGGAAAGGCCCTTGTGGTGATCGGTATAAAAATAATAATTATTGAGTGAAATGTTGATAAGCAAGCTTAATGAATATTTCTGTAAAATAACTGTAATTGACCTATAGCCTGGAATCTCAGCCAACCAACCAACAATGATTCGTTTCGTGACAATAAACTTTATCTCTTTACAGTGAAAAATTGCTAATGGCTTCTTTTCAGAAATATTTGATATTTAATTTTGATTGATGGTCAAGTTGCCGGAGCTGCAAAAATTTTCTGTAATGTCTTTAGATGAAGCACATCCAAAAATTGAAGTCAGATTGCTCTGAGGGTCGGCATTGAAGTTCCCTAGTGGTCTCGTTTTGATGGAGTCAGTATTTTGGCCTTTTGAGCTCGGTTCTTCATCATCCAGCCTTATAAAACCCAACTCTAGAGCACGGCGTTGTACTTCTTCTAGAATGTCGAAACGTTTAAACATTAAGCATGCGAGCTAGAATTTTTATTCCCAAAATTGCAAAAAATACGTTTGAGTTTCTCACTTGCTATTTTGTCTTTATCGTCAATGGCCAAGTCGATTTGTTTCTGCTGAAATTTACGGTAGTTCAAGCACATGCGACGGTCAGCTTGAAGATCTTCAGTCCCCAATTGAAACAGTTTTTTGATTTTCTGGTCAATTTTGGTTCTAGGAAGGACATATGAAATTGGTTGTTTGCAGACTGGGCATCCTTGGAAAGTCCGTTTCCATTTAGTTAGGCAAAGACGGCAAAATGTGTGATTGCAGTTTGTAGAAACTGCCTGGTAAATTTGGCATTAGTTAAAACATTATCTATTAGAATTGTTCAGCTTTACAAAACCTCGTTACATTGATGAGAGGCAATTGGCAAATTGGACAGCTGTATTTCAAGTTGACTGTGAGCTGTAAGTCTTGATCAAACTTTGGAGACGGGACGAATTCTGATGAATCCATGACTGATTCCTGAAAAATTCTAGTATAAAATTTTAGTTCTTTAGCATAAAAAATCTATTGGCTATTTCAGGTTCCCTCCGGAATATTCAGTGCTATGGAAATTAAACTTTCGATTAATGTAAGACTGGCTATGAGGCATTGTTGTCGTCGATTGCCCCGGGATCGCAAATAGAAGGATCAGTTCAACCAGCTTTTAGTTGAAGAACTCACTCAAGTTGCTCACGCTAACTTCACATCTTTGGGCTTGATTATTACGTATACGGCTATTACGCATAGACGGAGAGAGATGAAAAATAACAGGAGAGCAATGTTATGCTAACGATACACAACGAATCCAGCCACACCTGTATCCACCTGTCGTTGTGAGAAGGTGGGAAAGACTCATCACAACTTGTGTTTACAACAGATTATATTTGTCTTTGATTCAAAAATTTTGTATTATTTGAAATTTGCGACTTTATCTTCTGAAAATTTGAAATGGCGAAAGGCCAACTTGTTTTGTTCTGGGGTTTGCTTGTCCTAGCTTTGCCGATTGCTGGTGAGTCGTATAAATATTATTAAGACGTCAAAACTGGGATGACTAGAAATAAAGTAACATTGAAATTTTTCGGAATTTGTTCCAGAATGTCTACGGTGTTACCAATGCAGCTCAGCCGACGAAAAGGATTCTTGTGGAGTCTACGGAACATTTGACCCTGACAGACACGTTCCAGTTGACTGCCAAGGTGACGAGGCTCATACTCCAGGAACTATGTGTATCAAAATAACTCAGCAAAGTCCTCGAGGTTTCATTTGGGATGGAAGGTACTTTTGATAAATTTGAATTGGAGCAAACTAGATTGGAGAAAAATATTGATGAAAATTTTGATTGACAGGTGGAGGCAAGTTATTCGTCGATGTGCAAGTGTGGCTCATACTGGTGTAACCGGAGTCTGCAACTGGGGAATCCATAAAAATGGCGTCTACTGGGAAGAATGTTACTGTTCTGAAGATGGCTGCAATTCATCGCATCGCTTGAACTCAATCCCTGCTGCTGTGATGATCGCTGTAGCTTTGGTGTGTAAACAATTGTGATGGTCGACGTGTTCTGGAGCTTTAAGGACCGATTCGAAGACACTATCAAAGTATCAAATACGCTACTTACAAGGGAAACCAGTGATGACCTAACCATGACAAAAATGTAGATTTCCGCTATCATGACATGTGAGATTGTTGTTGACGATTTGCACTTAACGTAGATAGAATTATGAATATTGTTCTCCGTCCAGACTATTGAAACGATAACGATGTCCACGACTGGGCTTTGAATTTGTTATTAACGTAAATTATACGTGTAAGTGTTTGAAACGAGCCTTTTAGCTAACGCCATAAAGTATATGTAACAGACGAGGGCTAAATAGTTACTTTTTTACCGTCTTTTGAAATAAACTAAATTACTACAAACAACAAGCTTGGGAAAACTTTGGTTTATCTAACTTAAGTGATCCTCCTATCCTCCAGCCACTCTTCATATTCGGCTTCTGAAACGACGCCAAAACACCGGAGCGCGTTGTCATCCGTGACTTCATAGCGTTGAGGTTTGAGCGAGAGCTGAGTACCTGTAACAAAGATTACAAGCAGGTTTTAAAATAAAATTAAAATCAGATTGACAATCATGCGAAATAAAAACTCACTTTGAAGGTCGTAATCAGCAAAGTCCTCATTTAACTTCACTAGAAAGGTGTACGCGCATTCCAGAGACAGGTACTGGAGTCCAAGTGGCATGTGGCGAAAAATGGTAGTGACGCACTTGAGGGTATTGACGTACGTTTCCAGAGTTTTGAGGTTGGGAAATGGTTTGAAAAAATGCGGAGAGAGCTGCTGGTATGGAGCCACATTGGAAACGTAAAAGAAGTGGAGCGTCTCGAGCTCAGAGAAAGTACGGGAAGACTTGAGCATCGGAATTGGCTCAGGTGAAGATTCCCTGACGCTGAAGTTGTCAAAGACCAAGAGCTTGAGATACTTGAGGCGTCTGAAGTAAGCCTCGCCGGAGAACGTTGGGCAGAACATGAGGAAGTCGTTGACGAATTCAGCTCTGCTGCTCGAAGTGAAGATGTTCAAGCGGAGGGATTCGAGTGGCGATCCCATTGGCCAGTTGGTCTTTGTTGTCCTGAAGACTCCGGCCCAATCATGCGGTGTCATGAATGCGTCACAGCTGAAATGTTTCAGGCCTCGAGAGATCCTGTCTGAGCTTAGGATCTGATGAAGGACAAGTACGAGTCTGGAGCTATCTCGGAAGAGATGGTTGTAGTCTGCAATCAACCTACAGTCAAAATCATATGAGTTTCATATTTTTCTTGAACACCCAAATAAACAATCGTAGCACTTACTTCAATGTACAAGAAAGTCGCAGCAACCCACAGCCGCGGTAGAAGCGAAGAAGATTTTCTAGCGACGAAAGCAGGTCGGATTCAACAGCAAAAGTCAGATCAAGCGACTAAAATACAAAAACAATATTAGTTCAAGCTTATAACTGAAAGTAAAGCACAAAAAACTGAAATTACTTACTGATAGCTGATGTGAAGCAGCGAAAATCCAGTGCCACTGAGGTTCGTCAAAAAAGTTCTTTTGTTGTACAACTGTGAGCTCCTCTAGTTTTGGCAAAACGGGTAAATTCCCAGGCTCCAGATCCAGGTCATCCTCAGCAGCGTGTCCAGCAAAGTTGCCTTCGCCATGGTACCAGTCAATCTCGAGCTTGAGCGACTTCAGATGCGGCAAGTTGCCCAGTGCAAACCGCAGCCAACCCAAATAACGTCCTTGGACCGTGAGGCTGACCAAGGATTCTTGGACCCGAGGCGTCACAAACAAGCGCATGTTTTGCGGGAAGATGGCAGATGGTTCAACAAGCCACGAAGCGAAGGTCAATTTGAAGTGTTTATAGGAGATTAGTCGGCGGTCTGACGCTTCTTCTTTGGAGTCTCTCCAGGAGAGAAAGTTTTTGAAGTGGTTGACGGGGCGAGATTTTTCAAGGTTGAAGGAACATGAGGGTGGATCAAAGTCTTCGCCAAAATACGTGTACTTGTCGACAGTGTAAAGATGAACTGCTGCTTTGGAAGCGAGGATGGGCGTGGCCAGTTGACACCAGTGGCGGGAAACTAGTCGACTTGACTTCAAGCTGTCGGCATCCAGATGTTTCAGGATCTCCGGCAGAATGTCATCACTCTGAAATTGGCAAAAAATTACGTAAGAATAATTAAGGCTTTATTTGAAGTCACTTGATGTTCACTTCCGTTCACTGAATAGCTTACCAAAACTAAGTTCAATGGGTTGACTTTGGGCGGTGGCTTCAGCTCCTCCTCCTCCTCCTCCTCCTCCTCCAAAAACACTGATTCTTCATCCACATCCGGCAGCTCGAACTTTTCCCCGTCAGAAGACACGGATTCTCTGGGCTTTGCTTGGATGAGCTTCTCGAAAAAGTTGGCAGCTCCACCAACAACGGTCGACAGTAGCTTCAGAAACGAAATCCACGCAAGATAGCGAGCGTAGTCAAAGCCGACGGCGAAGATGCCCAGTGCCGATGGAAGACCCCACATTTTCGATGAACGAAAGACGTCGCTTGACTACTGGAACTGGTTGCGGCGGCTGCCAAGTGGCCACCGACACTTTCCTTGAATTGTAATGAAATATCCGAAACTTTTCGTACTGGCAGACAGCTGATGGTTAGAGAAAAAGACGTGGAGCTAATTTCTCCAGCCAGAACTAGCTGACTCAAACATAAAACAACTACTGACGTGGATAAGCTTTTCATCGTATCGACAATTCTCCAGCAGCCCGTAAATAACCTAGAGAACAAATTCTGTCTCTAATGTTGAACATTAGACATCCGAATGCTCGATATTATAGCTTTAGGTTGATGAATTCATCGGCTTTGGCTGGGTAAAAGTAAAAATAATCTTTAGCCTATCTCTAATCCGTCTAAACTTATCAGGACAAAAGAAGCTCTACGTAATCGCCTATGAAGAGGCTTAATTCATTCTGCTAAAATGAAAAACAACAAGCTAATGAAAACTATGATTTATCTGACTTTGACTGACGAGTACAAACTGACTTGGTTATACATATGCCCTCCAATTGACTTTTAGCCGCTCAAAGGAAAATTGCGTGTAGGTTACAGCTTGCAAAATGAAGTCTTCCGGGTTCTTGCCTGACACTTTCCTACTCAGAATATCTTTCATATGTGCTGCAAAGTTTCCTTCAAGTCCTTCTTCAGACATGTTCAGCTGTAAAAAGATGAAATTATTATAAGAATAGGAAAAATACAAAGTTATCACAATTATCTATTCATCTTGTACTTACAAATCCCAAACCTGTTACAATGTGCCCGAAATCAGGCTCAAGATCACTGTGATTCAACTTGACAGTCGTGCACTTCTTCAGGCTCTGAATGACTTTCGCGACATCATTTCCAATTGTCTTATTCTTGAGATTTGGGAAGTTTCGCTTCATCAAGCCTCTTAACGCTGCAAGTTCCGTGATTACTAGCGGATGGGCAACTACGTAATCGAAGTCACTTGGCTTGATTTCTCCTTTCTAGAGTAAAACATATATTAGAGCTTTTAAAACACGGAATTAAGTCACTTAGAATTGTTGGGAATAAAATCAACTTACCTGGACTGCTTCAATCAGCTCCTTGCCTCCAGCATGAACTGCTCCTGCCTCAAGTGCCTTGGCAATCTGTTCAGAATCATTCTCAGTAAAAGCCATGATTGTTGGCTCTTTCATTCCCTCAAGCATGAATTGTTCTTTCAGTTCAACTGTAGACCTCCATGGATCTTGGAATCTGAAACGGGCAACAAAGGGTTAAAACACGTACATAAACTCTACAAGTGTGCGTAGCTGTAACATGACTTAACCTACTTGTTTGGCCTGTTTGGATACACCAAGTCAATGTCGACCCGTAGCCACAGCGGGCAGTTAGGCCTATTGTAAACGGTTTCATGATGTGTTTCTCGATGGAACTGGACAACTTCCGGGAAGGTGTACTCTAGACTTCGGAACTTGCGGTGAAAAAATACATCATCGATAGCCTGGGTGTAATGACGATCGTCCAATGGTCGTTGTTTCTCAAATGCGACCCTGTAAAAAGTTTGAAAAGCAATGAAGACTAGTTTGGTTATCCAAGGAACTTGATTTGTTATTTTGGTCATGTACACATTTACAACTTAAACTTACTCAATCCTTTGTGCCCATGGCTTTTTCTTCTCCTCTTCTCCTTTTTCAGCTTTCCTTTTCTTCTTCAACTTCAATTTCCGTTCCCTGGTACCTTTACGTGCCCGGTAACGCACACCGACGGGAACACCGCCGAAAACATTAGTCAAACTCGGTTTCGCATTCAACTTCAAAAGGTTCGAAAGGGCTCCTAACATTTTTGAAGTTGCTATAAAACTAAGACTTAAATGATATAAACTTAAAACCCTAAAAGTTAAATTCAAACAAAATGTCGTTTCCACATTTGTAAACAAAATTAACTCTCCACGTGTTTCTCAGCTTTAGAATGGGCTTTGACTTTACCGGGCGAATGTACTCCACCTGACTTCAATGCGGATAAACAGAGAGATATGACGAGCCATTGAGCAAAGATCGACTAGATATCCTTGTGTGTTTACATCTGTCCGTATGAATGGCTAGTATTGGTACTTCGGATTTGTTTGAAAAATCGTATTTTTTCGTTCACGTAATGACTATTTTGGCCACTAAATGACATTCTTAGCCGCGATTACATTCGCTGCATCATTTTAGTCCCACGAATCAACAGTCCAGGAAGTACTTAAATCTGCCCATTTTCAATGCTCGACTTTTGAATTTTCACGGCGGGAATGGTTGTAACGGACAACATTTTTTGATCAGCCGGGCGCGGAGGGCTTATTCCAGACCTGAAATACCCATGAAATGCCAGCCAAGTTTTATTATCTGTTTTAGCGGGATATTTTATCGAAAGATTAGCGAATGTCCTACTTTCAGTTTTTGCGAATGTAAACCAACGTGAAAGCTCGTTTTTTCTATTTAAGATCGAAATGTGGGCAGGTCCTTCCCATGAATTCTAAACAGCAACCAACCAAAATACAAATGTAAATCTCCATTCATTTGCAAATTGTCGTCTTCTTCCTCCTTGTCTTATCCTGTCGTTTATATTTCGTCAATTTTTGCTCAATTTGTGGTGAGCGAGGTCACGAAGTGCGTCGTTTCTGCCTCGTCATAGCTAAAACACAGGTATGAATTCATTTTAGAGGTTTGAGCTACTAGTTTGATTGTATCATATTTTGGAATTGTGGCTAATTTGTAATTTTTCTGTGATTTTAGTGCCACATCGCTTATAGCAGTAAACAACAAAGTGAATATCTTAAGTAATGTGGAAGTAGTGAAGCTTAAATTTTAGACTTCAGGAAACCGGGATCCAGTTTTCTCTCACACGCTCCACTCAGTTACGTGTTATTAAGGTAACTTTCTCAATCTTGATGAAGGTAGAATCAAATTTTATCTGTGAAAAGGCAATCTAATGTTCATTTGTGCATTCAATTTCGTGATAGGCTTTGCAAAAACCAAGATGGAGAACGAGAACCCGCGCTCGATGAGATCTCATCCTTATAAGGGTAGCGGTAGCGCCAATTCACCTGGTCGTGTGAATTTCCGTGGAGCTGCAATTACTCATCAATTCTTTTCGTTTGCGAATAATACGAACTCCCTGTTCCCTCAGTCACATCAGCAAAAGCAGAAAACTGAAAAAGTTCAAAGAACAGAGCCTGTACCAATGATGAACCGCAATGTCAGTCTACCTGCGAATACGAATAATAATCAACAACAGCAGCCATTGAAACGCCAGCCCTTCCAAGACTTGACTGCAGCCAGTACAAATAGGTTCTACAAGCTGCCATCGTCCTGTAAAATAGGAGGTCCTGCGTCAGTCACTTTGGTTCCGAGTAGTAGTTCGAGAAGTCACTATCAAAAGAGTCAACATGTACTTAACAGTTCAGCTACCATGGACCATGATGCCGTGGAGAATTCGCCGTCAGCATCTACTAGTTCCTGTGACACTTTAGAAGAACATCAGGGCCAAAATGAAAATGATAACCACATGAGTATATGCGAAGACCCCCTGCTAACACCGACGCAGTCTATCTTCAATCCGGCAAACCACGATATAGCAGTGTTGGGATTTCACCCGGACTACTGCAGCGATATACTGAATCATTGGACTAACATCCAACGTCGAGTGCGGCCGAGGAAGTATATGGAGAAGCAGCAGGAAATCTCATATCGGATGCGTTCCATATTAGTCGACTGGCTTGTAGAAGTAACCCTTGAGTTTGAGTGCTGTCAAGAGACATTGTTCCTAGCAGCTAACGTTATTGACAGATTTTTGTCGAAAATGAATGTGCCTAGAAACAAGCTGCAGCTTATTGGTACTGCTTCGTTGTTCATTGCATGCAAATACGAAGAAGCGAACCCACCTGGTATCAAGGATTTTGTTTACATCACGGATGATACTTACAGCAAAGAACAGGCAAGCTAAACTATATATAAAAACAGAAATCCACAAATGTTTCTGCATATTTATTTATACTTACCTTATTTTATTCAACAGATTTTGCGCATGGAGCTTATTGTTTTGCAAGCCTTGAACTACGACTTGATACCACCAACGTCGCTTGACTTCGTGAGAGCTTTCTGTGCTCTGCTGAAATTAGACCTTCGTGCACTTCATCTAGCAATGTATTTGGCGGAACTAGCCCTAGTGGATGGAGAAACGTTCACAACTGTTCTACCAAGCTTAATCGGTACCAGCGCTGTCGCAGTTAGTAGATGGTTTTACCAGGTTCGTGCTAACCCTTATTATGCTATCGAATTTTAAAATTTTGTCCTTTTGCTAATGTTCAACTTATGTTTGCTGCAGGGTGTATTCTGGGACGACTCGCTGTGTGCTCTAACTCCCCACATCAAAGGCGATGTACTAAGATGTGCGCAAAATCTGCACCAAGCCTTCCACACCACAGCATCCTCTCAGCATAAAGCTGTTTTTGAAAAGTACAAATCAGAAGGGCTAAGTTCCGTTTCATTAATTGACAGTCTAGAAAAGCCTTCACAAGTTTGAAGAGCTCGTTTGCGGCCATTTCGGTTGGTCAAGAACAAGATGCGTAATTCTAATCATTATTTTTCGGCTTCGGATATTTAATCGAAGACAGAAATGTCGCACGGATTTATTTGACAATTAGCCTTAATTTTAAACCAAGAATGGGAATAGCTTACGTTTCAAGCTTACTTGCCGTTCATTTATCATTTATTTATGTGATCATTGATTCCGTAGTATATATTTTTGTACATTCTCCTTTTTTATTAATCTATCTCTAACTTATATGAAGTCTTAGGACCGTCGTAAGATTGCATGAACCTAACTCGAAATTACTTATACTTCTAGTGTACTTGAGTGGTCCCATTGAAGGCTGCTCACTTTTGTAAGATTTTAAGTTTAGTGTATTGAAATATCGTTTTCGGGTCAGATGGTTGGAAGATCGATTCGTCCATTTTTATTCTGAATCTGATATGATTCGTTTCTGTACGTGAATGCGTTCGTGCTGTGGGTCTCTTGCCAAAGTTATTTTCGCTGTACCAACGTTTGTGTCTTTCGTATGTGTAATAATGTCTGGTGACTTGAATTTTAGTGATTCATATGAATATTTTAAACATTGATGCATTAAACTTTTAAATACGATGAAATCAAAACAAGACGAGTTTCGCCCATTCATATTTAATATTTTGTTTGGGCCTTTCGACTCTTTCATTCCTCCTTTGCACGTGATCATAGTTCACATTGTTTAGCACAAATTATACCGAATTTGATGTAAGATAGTATACATCCTTTCATGGTACAGATAATGTCAAGAAAAGTTCAGAAAATTTGATATTAACAAGTTATGGATCTGCTTTCAAACAAAAAGAACTAGCAATCAGCAAAGTTTCTAAATACGGTTGGTATACACATAAGTTAGAACATATGCAACCGGACATAAACTGCATCACATTCATACGCTAAAATCAGTTCTTATCAAGAGTAAAGCCCCTACAAATCAGGTAGACAAGTGCACTACTTGAATTCCGTCATGTATGTGGAAGCGATTTATATTTCCGTCAACTGGGCATCGATTACAACTGCACAGTACAACATTTATAACCTGAGAACTCCTTTAGCTGGTCTAGTT
>JAQGBJ010002154.1:0-17963 GCA_034698345.1 Sphaeridia pumilis
CAACAGCTTTCGATGATGTCAAGCGAGCTGTGCTTCGAGGCGCCTTCAGTCGACTTGGCTCCACCGATGAAGACCGCTGGCGACTCGCCGTACTTCGAAGGCAGGTTCGATCCGCGATGAACGATGGGCTGAAAGTTGGCAGCTTTTGTACACTTGAGCGGCTTTCCACGCTGACCTTCGTCGAATTCACTTCAACCAAGGTCGCTAGTATGCTGATCACATTCGCTCAGTATTATATAATTAATCTTCAGTGTCGTTTCTCTTGTAATCAAACTTTAAGAGTCATCATGGAAAAATAATAATAAACATCAAAACATTAATCGATTTCATACGAGTCGTAACTTTGACCGTAATGTCTGAAACGTTTCTTTCAAAACACTTGTCCACGTCCCCGGTAGATGTCGTTAGCATCAAGCTTACCGTATACTCACTTGTTCTCGGCTATATCGTACATAAGATGCACGTATGTACGACTTCCATAGGAAGACGTTTGTCCAGCATCCTTGATTGAGCGCGTATTTTAAACCCTGGCTGTGCATACGAAAATAAATCAAAAAAGCGCAACGTGCGTAAACAAACTTTCAAACTTCGCAACATCTTAAACTGAACTGAATTTCGATTACTTTTACTCTGATTTTCAACCTTATTCTCCTTTTCAAAAAGCAAATTTAAACTTGGACTTTAATTGTGTACGCTTTCAACCTTCAACCGACTGTTGCACAAGTAAGTGTTTGGCGCTTTTCATCCATCAAACATACTTCTGTTTTATCAAGATGTGCAATTTAGATCTTTGAAATTAACCGTCTCGTTTCCTAGTTTTCAGAATGTCGACGTCGAACCCAGCCCAACTGATTGTGGACACTCAGGTCTTTGTTAAATTGATTGAAAACAATCAACAGCAAACGACAGCCATTACTCAGCAAACTGCAAGTATCGTTAAAACCATGGACCAATTTCGACAGTCTCTGGGGGAACAAGGTCATTATCTTGTGGAATCCAACGCGAAAATGTAAGTGTCTCCTTAAGTTTTCCAGTTGATTCTGTCAATTATTCTCATGTGTTTCTTGAAACATTTCAAAACCTGAATCGCCACGGCATATCCGTTTTCAGTGAGAAGATGGATGCCCGCCTCACCGCTGTGGAAAACGTCATCAAGATTCAAGCTGTTGAACGGAAACCGGTAGTAATACAACCATCTCGTAGCACCTCGGCACCGAATCCGGATGGACCTGAGCTACCCATATTGATTGGTGAGTTGAGGATAATATCCAGTCTTACAGCTTGATAAACGATTACTGTAACTTTTGTGTAATCTGATTGAACCTGTTTCAGAGGGAGGAAGGTACCAGTGTCCGAGATGCTTGAAAGACTACAGTCCGGGCTACATCTTCCAACATATGGTTAACCGGAAGAACAAGAAGTGCGTTTTCGGTACTGCTCCAGTTGCTGGTACTTCTTCTGGTGCCAAATGAGATAGTTGTGCTGTCTTTTTGCCGAATTGCTTTGTTAGTCTACTTTTGGAGTTCAAGATTACAGGAAAGCTAAAAGTGAATCTGCGAAGGAGGTTACTAAATTGTATATTTTGCAAACTGGTTTCATTGATATGTATTAGCGGATCTATCTCATATATATATCTATCTCAAGTTTTGTTTACTATTTGTACTCGAATAACAAACAAATTAAATATTTTCAGCCTAAACAAGTTTTACCGATATGCAACTTCAGACAGATTCCAGAATTTCGCAAACCAGTTTCACCCATCGTTTATCGTAATTGCAATATCTTGTGTCAGTTTACCTTATTCAGGTACTTACCAAAAGCTTTGTCTTAATAATTAAGTAGCCAGTTATCTCGACACGCAAACTTCCTTATTATGGCTCCAGTGTTATCAAACAAAATTAATATCAATTGAAGTGAAGGGCGAGAAACGTCAAATTATATGCTAAGAATTCCCAATTCGGCAAAGTTTCCAACGCAGATGCAGAATATTCGCAAACACTTAAACCTCGTCAAATTACAGGTGAGATTCTTCAAATTACGTCTCAACTAAAATATAAGTGACATTTACCACGCCACCTCATTACAATGTCATTAGAAGCCAGTTTCAACAAATCCGATGATAAAACACTGTTGTTGTTATTTCAGAGTCTTCAGTATCCAACAAGATTCCAGGTGAAACACAACTTTACTTCAGCTCCAAATCTGCCAAAAATGGCTCCCTTGTACTACTTTTACCTGCTTCTTCAAACAGCAGCGCTGGCAGTTGCCATCGGCCTGTACCTGAAATGGAAGCAAATCGGAAAATTCTGGAAGATTCGTGGAGTCCACCAGCTGGAAATGCCATCAGGTTGGAAGATCATAAAGCCTGCACCGCTCATGTCGGATCCGAACTTTGACGGCCATTTGTATCAGCAGTTGAAGTCACAGGGTTTGGGTTTCGGCGGGTATTTTGAAGTAAGTACAATTTAGAAAAAGCAAGCTCTTCAAGCCTACTCTCGTTAACAATTTCAAACTTCCCTTCCACAGTTCTGGTCTCCAGTAATCTTCGCCACCGACCTTGACTTCCTAAAGAACATTTACATCAAAGACTTTGATCACTTCACCGACCACAGGCCCCACTCATTCCCCTTCGACCCTGAAATGGAAGACAACCTTTTCTTTCTCCGTGGCGACCCCTGGCGAGCCCTTCGAAACCGCATGACCCCAACCTTCACCACGGGCAAGCTCAAGACCATGTTCCACATAATGGAGGAAAGCTCGCACAAGTTCATCGCCGCTGTTAAGACCCGTGCCCAAGTCAACCCTACCATTGAAGTACGCGACCTCTACCAAAGAGTCCTGATGGACATCATCGTCCGAACAGCCTTTGGAGTCCAGTCCGACATCTTTGAAAACGAAGCTTCAAAGTTTGTAGCTGCTGGCCACGCGTTCAATGGCGCCTTCGGAGGCTGGAACAGAATCAAAGTGTACCTTTCAACATTCGCTCCGCAAATTGTGAAACCTTTTCCATTCCTCCGTATGATTAATCAAGAAGCCAATGAGTTTATGACAAGCGTTTTGAAAATGTCCATGGACCAGAGGCGTCGCAAAGGCATTGTCGGCAACGACTTTCTCCAAGTTATGCTTCAGGCTCAGAAGGAACTTCGTGAGGCAGGGGGCGAATTTCAGATTTCTGATGAACTTATCAGCGCTCAGGCGCAGGTCTTCATTCTCGGAGGTTATGAGACCGTGGAAGTACTGCTGATTTGGGCAACGCATCTCCTGGCCCAAAATCCTGAGGAACAGCAGCGCGCTTATGAGGAGGTCAAGACGGCTTTTGATAAGAACGGCGGGCAGTTGAGCTACGAAGTTGTCAATGAGCTCGAATATCTGGACCACGTTTGCTCAGGTGAGATTTTTGGGTTTTGGTTGAATTTCAGTAGGTATTTAGTGATAATTAAATGAGGTCAATTTTGTTGTTTCAGAGACACTTCGGCTGTTTTCAGCGGTCCCCAGAAACGAACGATATTGCACCAAAGAATATCGAGTTCCCGACAGCGACGTTGTAATTCCAGCTGGGACTACTGTTGTGATTCCGATTGGCCAAATCCACAAGGACCCGAATATCTGGGAGGAGCCTGAAAAGTTCAATCCTGATCGGTTTAACAAAGCTAATTCTGCAAATCGTCATATTTGTGCCTATTTGCCCTTTGGAATCGGACCTCGGCAATGCATTGGTAAAAATTCAAGTCTACTAAATTTATCTGTGTCACTGAAAAGGCAAGTTTAAGACTAAAATTCCATTGGTTTTCAATTACAGGTATGCGCTTCGCTATCATTGAAAGCAAGCTTATCCTCGCCAGGCTTTTGCTCAACTTCAAGCTAGGACATCTGGACTCTGACGCTGAATCTGGCTATGGCAAGAATGGATTGTTCAAACCCAACAATTATTACATTAAAGTTAGTCCGAGAGTTTAGGCTTTTCTGACAATAAACAACAACTTTTCTAGAAAACGCTAGTTTTTTAAAAACTTTAATGCCGTAAAAAGTATGAAGCGTAAAAGTATGAAAAAGTTCATTAGGTCAGAGGACCATTTAGATCCAAACCATGATTTCGTCCAAAGGCTTGCGCTTTAAATCAGGGACAGTAGAGCCCTCTGCCGGATAACCCAGAGGCAGCAACAAGGTCAACTTCTCATTCGCAGGTCGGTTGAGCACGGTTCTAAGAGCAGGACCACAGTTCAAAGGAGTACTGGGCAGGGTGACCAATCCGGATCGCTAGAAACCGCGGGAAAATTATAGCTTATTCCTCATTCCTCATCCTACAAAACATAGCGCTGAAGTGGTGGCAAACCTGAATAGCGGCAAGAATGAGGCCTGTAGCAATTGAAATGCTCTGTTCACTGTAGTAATGGTTCTTTTTAGTTCCGTCAGGATTGAATCCGTAAGACTGTTTGAAGATCAGAAGGATGCAAGGAGCTGTCGTCAAGTATTCCTTGATCCAGTTGGTTCGCAAGGGTCGCAGGTCAGAAGTCCATTGGTTTCCTGAGTAATACAAAATCTAAGCTTTTAAAATTTTGAAACTTGCATTTTGGTAATGCAACTTACCCATTCGCTTCCGGTAGTTGATTTCTTCCTCTTCTTCAATGATTTCGCGCACTTTGCTCTTGACGTCAGGGTCTGAGACAACGACAAAAGTCCATGGTTCGGTATGGGCGCCGCTTGGTGCCGTTCCTGTTGAAATTGTAAAATTTCCGACGTTTATTTATGGCGTTTCAATCAGTGTTGTTGAGATTTGATTTTTACCTCCAACTCGGACAATGTTTTCGACAACTTCGCGGGGCACCGCCTCATCCGAATACATTCTCAGCGACCTCCGGTTGTTCATATCCATGTAAAACTCCCGTGACCTTTTCAACATCTCGTCTTCGCTGTAGCGCTTGTAAGAGGTCAGGGGGACGTGTTCGAGGTCTTCGGGAAGAGCGCTGGAGATGTTGGACAGGTCTTCAGGTTCTTCATCTTCTTCGTTGATTTCAGCTCCTGGTAATTCAAAATTTCAGCAAAAAACATCTATATACGGAACTAACCCAGAATTCCACTCCAATAACTTACCTATATCTGGTCTGACGTACTTTTTGGGAGCAGACGGCACTGAGGTCTTGCATGATTCTTTTGACACTTTGGAGCCCTGGATAAACTGAACTGTCACGTAGACAACAATGGCTGCTAACAAGTAGGGCCAGTTTTGAGTTAGAAACGGAGCGTCCATTTTGGTCAAAGTTCACTCAGAAGTTTGAACAAGTTGTGTAGACTGAAGAGAGGTCAGTGAAGATTTGAAATGTTTGAAACATACGACGATTGCTTGCGCTCTTACGATCTTAAATGGACTCTGAAAAAGAAGAAAGCAAACATTTAGGCTCAACCCACGCCATCTGATACAATCAAATACATTTCAAATGTACATATTAGGTCAGGGCATGCCCTGACCTACATTTCTCAATTGATGAGCTAAACATATACTTTTTCTATTTGCCCAATTGACATGGACGCTTTTGAAAGATGAAGAACGCTGATGATATAACATCTTGACCTCCGAGCTGAACGATATGAATGAGGACGATCTGGATTCTGATATCTGATGTTGTTCTGCCTGTAATTTGACGATTGGTATGAAGTAATTCTTGTCAAGTGTTCCGTTTACTACTTTAGAGATGGATGATTGATTGATTCTGCCTGCCTATAGAAATGACGATGAAATCAAAACCAAATGGTCGGATCCCAGCCTTTGAAGTCACGCAATCTTATCTCGTCAGGTGCTTTTGGCTCACGAGTAAACAGGAAGTCCATTGACAAAGTCCGTTTCAAATCTTCACCAAACTAATTCATGATATTGGAAGTCAGAATGGAAACTTGACTGGATTTTACAATGCTGCATTTATTCTGGTGAATTGCCAAATTATATTTTCTCCATTATTCTTGACACTCGGGTACATTCTCACGATGATCACAAAGTGACAATTTTTCATTGAAAACAAGGCCTGGAGGGCAATCGCTATGATAAGCAAAGTTGTCGACGCAACGGTAGTATTTGCCGCAGTCCTCAGGGTCACGCCAGTATCCATTCGACTCGGGACATTTGAAGTCTCCTGAAGAGCTTTCGGTAGTTGTAGGTCCGGTGTACTCCAAAGTGGTTTCTTCGGTAGGTGGCTGCGTAGGTTCTGGGTCGGTGCCATTGGGGCGGATCAAGCCGTTGCAGTGGACAACATCAGGGAAGTTGCAGCCGTTGTAGGTGGTGTCGAAGAGGTAGCCTTCGGTACAGCGGCAGATCCAAGCGATGTCGTGGTAACAGTCGTAGTAGTGGTCACCTGGAAGGTCAAAATCAAAAATTATATTGATCTGAAGGACTGAATCAAGCAAAAACTGAAATTTGAAAAAAATTTACAGTATTCTTCATGGGGGAAGGCGCCGTCCTCGGTGCAGTTGAAGGTATCTACGGGCTCCATGCACTCTTGGCCGTGCTAAAAAAATGTAGGGATTAGAATTGCAAGTTATAGACAAATAAGCTTCTATAAATCACGAAACTTACAGTTCCATGGTAAACTTCATGAGCTAGACCATTCTCACAGTCGACATTTTCAGGATAGTCGCACATTTCCGTCTGAGGGTTGAAGTACAAATCGCCACTGCATTCAAGTTCCCAGGCGTTGCCGGCAAAGCACTGGAAGTATCTGGAGCAGTCTTCGGGGTGACTGTAGAACCCGTCGCCGTCAGCACAGTCAAAGTTGGGGTTTGGTGTTGGGGCTGGAGGTGCTTCGGTAGCGTCTTCTGTAGTACAAGTAAAATGCATGAGTTTGACAATACAAAAAGTAAACATTGTAGGTCTCTTACCGTCAGCCAAGGCCACTGCAGCCGAAGCTACAAGGGCAAGAAGGATCAAGTACTTCATTGTTGGGATCTTGGAAGAATACTTTCGAGTTGAACTATATACCAAGGTCAGTCGCGGATCACCTACTGACTCAAGTTCCAGGGTGGTTGAGTTTATATAGGCATGCCGAAACTTGAGCGGTTGAGATCACAGGCCTGAAACGAAATGTTTTTCATGATAAGGTTCTCTGGTAATTGCTCTAATGGGATATTTGACAGCTATTGTGATTGATCAGAAGTAATAAATTATAGCGAATTGGCTACCAATCTATAGAATTGCTGATAAAGAATAGTGAAGGAATAGTTAAAAATAGACAAGAGGGAAAGCCAGGTCGGAAACGTTTTACCAGGACAGGATTCAAGATTGTACTTAGAGGATGATGAAGATTTTGCTTTTCCAATACCAGCCTTGATTGCAATAAACATACTAGTTCCAAGTTCCAGATCGGCCCAGTTTCATAAAATCCGATGCTCCGCCTAGAAAACGGTGACTTGTATGAACTCTATTACAATTGCTTAACAACTATTCATGGACTTGAACTTCAAGAAACACGCAAGTTTAATTCGTATCCAAGATACCAGGATATGGCTCTTCAAATCATCAAAACATACAACTACAGACAAAATTTTGAGATAAGCGTCGTATCCAAAACAATTTTAGGGTGAAGCTACACCAGAGGCCTTGGCCCTTTCCTTCTTCGCAAAATCTAAAGCGAGTCTGTCGGAAGTTCTCTTTTCCATCGTCTCAATCAACAAAACTGAATTCATATTCTCCAGTGGATTAGTTAAGGCTAAATGCATTTGCGGAAGATCCTGAATGTTGGAAGGTGACCCCGTAAACGGTACAGCGTCTAACGGGAGGTAGGCTTCGCCAAGCATTTCGTTCTTGCCGAAAGTGTCATGGTCCTTTACTGTGAAATGGAGGAAACCACCCGAGGACATGGCGTCGCGAGGAAGATCACAGCTGGAATACAAAAGACTTTATGAGGCATAAAGCAAGGTTTTGTTGCTAAAAGCATGGAAGATGTATAACTCACAACATTAACGTTTCATCAAAAAGCGGGAACAAAGTCTTCTTCTTGATTTTGGTCTTTTGGGACGGAACCCCATGGAGCTCGAAAGGTGCAATCTGTATCTTAACGTATGGGTCCGACGATCCTGCAAAAACAAAGTCATGGTTATTGGACAGGTAAACAAAAGGTAGGATTCACACGATACCCGATTTGAACTCACCATTCCTATCTTTAGCAACTAAGTTCCGACAGTTGAGCACTTCAACCTTGAGCTTCTTACTATCTTCAACGTAGGATACCCGCACGGCTATGGAAGATTTGGCGTCTTTTGCCTTGAGAGACGTTTGCCGCATGTAACGTTCATGATAATATCGGATTTTCAAGTCGACGGTGGAAGCGCCATGAAGTTCAACTATTTCCTTAACAACGCGTATATCTGTTTCTTCTGTAATGGCTGAGTCTACACCATCAGGGTAGAAGAAATCGAGCAGAATTTCTAGCATTTCATGGATGTGCTTGAAGAATTCAGGAGGGCGACGTTTCTGAAAAACAACGAATGCATCGTGAAATCTCAGTTAGTTGGTATCTAATTGAGCTTGACAGGGAATACTATACCTCAACGTTGTTTTCTATCAGTTCTCGCAAAGTCTTGCCAACTCTTTCCCAGATAATTCTGAAAGCTTTGTCGAACGCGGATGGGGTCATTTGATCCTTAAGAACAACAAGGTTATTGTCAAGATACTTCATGAGGTTTGCGACTTCGTCTGATTTCGTCTTGAGGGTTTCTGCTCCGTCGTACAGGAAGCGAAGAAGGACCGGGTGCATCTAAAACAAAACAATTTTTAGAATCAATAATATATACATGAAATAGAAGAAACAAGAAACTTACCTTGTTGCCGACGTCATCGAGAATTACATATATTTTATTTTCAACATTCTCAATGGCGTTATCCATAACAGTATTGATAGTCCTCCGGCATTGGTCTGCTGCAACTTTTCCATTGACAGCTTCCATTTCTTTGAGCGTCTTTTCAATTTCAAGCTTCTCGCTGATCAGTCGCATACGAGCTACCACCATTTCGATATTGTTGACTGCGAGACAGAGCTGTAAAAAGAAAATGTTAAGAATCTTGGAGTCTTCATTTGAAACAGATGAAACTATTGTTTACCTCATTTGATATTCTGTAAGTTTTGTTTTGCCACCTGTTCTTATCCAACTGCTCAACGCGATCATGAATGCTATCAGCGTATGCGGTAATGCACCGACACATGTCCTGTAAAACGTTTCAATGTTCATAAATACTTAAATTTTCAGATAAGGTTTGAAGTAGACATACTACTTACATCCAGGATCCTGGCTATGAACGTGTACGAGCCTTCGACATCTGGCCATGCTAACTGCGCCCAGAAGATTTGAATCTGCAAGTCAAGAATTTTTGTATTACCATTTCAAGGGCAGCTTCCCTTAAGCTTCACTCTAGATCCTATACCTGCTGGAATATATTTGGAGCGTCAACTGCGGATGAACTGTGTTTCACAAACCGATCAACAGGTCGAAGTGAATCCAGTTCTACTGCCCTGCGAATTTGTTGGTAGGCCTTGTACCGAGCAATATCAAGCCAATGACGAACGCTGCTACGAAACCAGCAATGGTAGTGGCCTTGGATTTTGAGGTTTGACGTGTCCTTGTTCTTTAGTTCAGATGAGAGTCTAAAGATACATTCAAAGTTACATCAGGTATGCCGTATAGTTCAAGCAAATTTTTCACTTTTACTTACTCCGCAAACTGCTTCAAAGCCAAATATAGGCTAAACAAAGATGTACCGATGGAGACATCCTGTTCTTTACTGGAGGGCTTGTCGTCGTCGTCATCCTCCAACGGCTTAATGTACTCGCTGATTATCGTTACGATTGGCTCAACTAGATCGCAGTACTATTAGAAAGTAGAAAATTCAGTTGCATGCGTTGGTTCGGTCGGTTTCGAGAAAGCAAAGCAGAAGAGATTTTCAACTTACCAATTCATCATACAGCCGGTAGGTAATGTCAAAGTAATCAAGACCGAGTTGCCTAATAGGAAACATATTCGTCATTAGCCTTGAACTTGTGAAATATTGTCATTGCATTAGCTTCATTAAAAACCTATTGTTTACTTGGTATTTGAATCGGAAGCGGAGTTCTATCTATTAACCATGAAATGGCGGAATCATCAAAACAAACTTACTCATTAAACTGCTGGTTGACCTTGTCAAGGCCCATCCTGAGATCTGCAATCAGCAACTGTCCTAACTTTATCATGGCTTCCGTCTCTGACTCTCCTTCAGGAGCATCAGACTTTATAATGCTGTTGAATCTGAAAACAGAACCGCACGCATACATTAACTTCCGAAAATTCGAGGTCCTAGAGGGAATATTCACACAGTGATTCAATTTTTCAAGCTTACAGCTCTTCAGCCCCTCTGGTGAGACAATTTTCCGTCTTTTGCAAAATGAGATCAGGAGAAAGTTCTCCTCGGTAGTCTTTGCTTATCTCGTGATTTTCTAAATATTTTTTGATTTGTGCCAAAGTTCTGTAAACAAAGCAAGCACATCATAAACAATGACATCATGAAGCACCAAAATTAAAGACGATCCAAACCCAACTCCACTCCACTCACTCAATCATATGAACACTTTGACGGACAGCATCCGGGTTGCTCAAAAAAGCCTTGTGCAGTCCTTTTAGCGCTGATGCAAAATTTTCAACCAGTTTTTCAGCAGCAAACCAGATTTTTCGCAACTGCAAAGAGAACTTATGAATTACATCACTGACGTTGTCGGAACAAATCAAAATATCGACAAACTACCTCATCATCCCTATAAATGTCTTTAGCCACATGATCCATCAACGATATGAACAAAGGCAGGAAAACGTTAGCGTTCAAAGCATGCTCGCACTGAACCCTCGTATACACAAGCCACTTGGCCAAATCAATGTCACTCGGCTGAAGGCCACCTTGCCACCGGAGTTGTCGTAGAACATAATCGGAATGTTTAGAAAAGAGCCCGTTCCAAGGCTTTGAACTATTCTCCTCATCCAGCTCATGGACCAGAAGCAGGTGCAGAACATGTCTGTATTCTTGAGCTGCAACCTTCTTGTCCTTTTCAGCTCCCATGCCCATTCTGAGATGAATTTCGCCATTCTTCTTGTTTGATCTGCCATTTTTGCCTTCCAAGTTGAACCACGTATCGAAACCATCAGCAGGAATGTCCTTAATGGGTATCTTGAGACAGCCCAAGAACTCGTGCTTGTGCTTTCCAGTCGATGCTGTAAGAGCAATTTCTTTGCAGAGAATTCGCAACCCTCTTGGAGATTTCACTTCGCTAAACTTCCGCATCTTTTCAGCTACAGTCTCGACAGGGTCGAAATCCCTGCAAAAAGCAAAAAGTAAAATTACGATCAAAGTTTGAGTACATATGGAATGCTTGCTGGTGATAAGTGATTTCATTCTACTCACCAAACTTCAAGGCTAAGGATTTCGTCCTGGATACTTGTGACTGGACTGAAAAAATCAAAACACCAGGATCAGCATGTAACATAATTCATACTTCAATGGTATTAGCCCATCATAACTTTTCTTTCCTTAATTCAAGCTGACAAACGTCATTACGCAAAAGCCTAATGTCACACACGTAGAAAATCTAATAGTATCTAGTTTCTCATCTACACCATCCACAAGTTTTGCTGACTGCATGTGCATTTTTCCCCCTTGATCTACTCCACGTTAGTCATATTCAACTTTCAGCATTCTCAATCGGGCCTCTTCATGAAATCAACTGCAACTCTCTTATACTGAAATCAACCTAGTTTATGATGATGGACGATCAAACGGATAAACTTTAGACTTACAAAGAAAAGTATTCTCTCCATGATGGATTTAATGTTCCGGGCTTCATTGATGTGTTGTGCTTCAGTCTTGATGATACGTAGATGGTACAGAAAGGGTCGCTTAAACCTGTCAACGATCACACATAAACATACATTAATTTTGCAAGTCTTGACCAAAAGGTGCATCCTATTCCGTTTCTGTTTCATCTCAGCTGTCACACTTGAAAACTGCAGTAAACTTCAGAAATGCTCTAAAACTTACCGTTAACATCTTTGCCCTTCAAATCCCTGGCTTCCACAACTTCCAAATTGAGTACCAGTGACGGTGCCTGAAATCAAAATGCGCAAAATCGGATATTAGTTCAACTTCATTGCAATTACTGTACTCAAATCAAATGTTAAATACCAGAACCGAAAAGCGTTCATCAAATCATGACCTGGTAGAAACGAAGCTGATGGGCCACATTTTCCTTGTTTACATGCACGAGTTAATGTACTGATTAAAAATACCACTGCACCTCAACTGAACTTGAAACGTTGCCAAAAGCATTATCGAATCCCCGATTCGGAACAACTAAAAACTAATGGCTCATTCTTAGACGCAATTCAAAATCGAACCGAAATATTATCGAAAAATCGAAATTTTCTGCTACTCCATACTCTCAATAGATGAGATGACTGACTGACTGTCAACTGTCACTCGCAAGGCAATTTTCTCCGCGCGAAATTCAAAAGTCCGATTATCCGCCCAAGGGATTTTCAATGTTTTGATAAATTTTGTTCTCGCGTTTTTGATGAAGCTATTTTGTATCTAACGTAGACATTATGAATTTATTAAAGCTTTTGAATTTGAACTCACCAGTTTTTCCTTGGCAGCCTCCAAAATCTGACCATGTTTATCATTGCTGATATGGAAAACTTGTTGGAGATACGAAATGACGGAATCGGATTCATCGTGCTCTTTTCCTTTGAGTGAATGCAATAGGGCGTAAATCACTTCGGAGTACAAATCGTCCACCTGAATCACAAATGTAAGTTGAAAAGTGTTAATTCACATGGTATTATAAACAGACATTAAAACGAGCATTAAGTCAACTATAATGCCCGTCCATCTTCTTACAGAAACTCTGAACAAAAACTCTGAAGAAAGAAAAACACGGGCGTAGTACACGGATCTGAGGCTCTTGGGCATTGTGCGGTTGACAACAACAACAAGTTATAAAGTGGAATTAGACGTCATTAACCAACTACTTATGGATTATGAAAATGGAGAACAAAAGGAACCTGACTGATCAGCGGCCTACTACGACCGTTAAAGCGATTTTGGCAACTGAAGTGAGAAATTGGCACCAAAAGATATTACAAAACTGAACGCCAATACTAGTGTCTAAAGAAGTAAGTGATGAAAACGTACCGCCTACAAAACTTCGAAATCTATTAATATCAAACGGTTCTAAGGTCCGGTGTTATATCTGACCTTTGAATTGAGAAGATCAAGCAGTAGGGATTCTAATGCGTTTTCTATACTTACAGTAACCTTTCTACGGACAGTTGCACCAGAATTTAAACTACCGCCACCACCACCACCACCTGCACCGAAATCTTCAGATTCAAACCGTCTGGAAGCAAACAACTTGCGTTGGACCTTAAGTCTCGACATGATGACTTTTTGGCACTTGGATCACAGAATCACTAGTGGAATGTTCTTTGGTTGTCATCGGACTAATGCCTTGCTAATACGGTTGTGCAGGAGACAGACTAAATCGCTACCAAACCACCTCCATCACCGACCCCACCAACTTTTACAACTTGAAAACTGCAACAGGGTTAACCGGGACAAGCACATTAAGCAAAAGTCTCACTGCTGATCAAGATTCCGCTTCTGTCAACGTTTTTTGACATGTGTGGGAATGAGCAAGCTGGTGGCTGCTCTAGCTTTGGAATTCGCAAACGAGATGCTTTTGGAAGCCCGACCACCACCAGATTCGGTTAATACCATGTACCAGCCGTGATCTCTCTTGATGATGATACGAACAAGGAAACTACCGCAGCACTGCCGATGACGATAGAAGAGAATACAGCTAAATGGCAAGTAGGTTCGCCAACTATCATGATCTACTAGGAGAAACGTACATGAATCGAGCCAAAGTTGCTGAGACGATGCTGAACGACGAAATGTTCAAGACTAAGACCCATGATGATGATTTCCCGCTACAAGAAATTGGAACTGAAGATGATCTGAAGAAGACTTGTGGCCTTGAGTCCTACTAACCTGCACTAGCGGCGTTGCCTGAGCCAAAAAACTTGTAAACACTAGCCAGAAGATAGTAACTCTTTATACTTGCTATTGAAAACACTAAAATGTTAAAGAGCCTGCAGCTATGTCAGTGACCAGATGCCAACAAGACTATTATGTAAAGAGTCGGCTGGCTCCTTTCGTTTAATTTTAGAAAAAGTCATAGGTATAGAGAAATCACAGAATAGCTTCTAGGAGTAGACGCACTTGGCGGCCTATCTTTTAACGTCAAATACACAACTCCTGAACGGATCATGCAAACCGTCCATTCCGGTATCTCACTCCAACTGTAATGAATGCCGGCTAACCACGAGTTTTGCGTTAATTGGAAATACCATTGATAAGTGTATCTATCCTAACGTCATTCTTTTCACGAGAACGACCGCCGCTTCCAGGACTTGGTCAAGATATTTGTTGTTGTAGCAGCCACTGTTAATTGAGTGAACTGAGAAGATGTAGGTTACATCCAGTTTCATTTTGATAGAACTCAATTGGTCTCAAGGACATAATATACTTTGCCCATAGCGTGAAATGTACCAGCTCATAATTTCGCCCATCTCAGAACCTGACAGGCTGACTGATTGATAGTAATTTGATATCTTGATGATACACACACTTTACTAGATTAAGCATAGACTTTCAGTATAGATCCAAAACCTCAACTTACTGTCCATCCTCCAATTGTAGGCCACAACTGGTCCTCCAGACTCTTTTCCGAAACTTCATCATCAGACGGCAACTTGAATTCGCGAATCGTCTGTCTGCCAATTTCCTCATAAGTTTCGCGAATTGACGAGAAGCGGTTGAAAAAGTCTTCTGGCGCTTCGCCACTGTAAGCAAAAAAATACACACGTGTTAATTTATTACCGTTTGCGAATTTTGTCATCACTTTGAACTTTTGCAACGAGGAAGAACAAAACGTTAGAAGCAAACGCCTAATGCATTCTAAATGAGGATGCCACCGCATTCATTATGCGGCCTGTCGTCACGGCAAAATGGCCATGCCAATTCATGGTTTCTATTATGTTTTCAAGTCAAAGCCTTTGACAACAACAGGCTGGTGAAAGTTGCGATTTTCAAGTCAACCCAATTTCTATTCAGCAATATTGTTAAAAGCGCGATTGCAGCGCCCTCTCTCACCTGATCCCATCCTTCAAAGCCTGCAGAAACCCTTTACTCGTTCTTCGCTTCTGTCTCGTTCTAATACCCGGCATTGGCACTGGCACTTGCAGCAGCTCCTGCTGTTTTTGCTGCACTTGTGGCGGCTGAGGCGCCGACCTCTTCCTGTGCGCGCGCTTCGGCACGGGCGGCGGCGGCGCTAGCGCCGCCGCCTCCTCGGTGGCTTCTACAGGAACTAATTGCACTAATTTCACTGCCGATTGTTTCACTAAATACGGCGTCGCCAGACATGGCTCACTCTTAACCGTCGTCGATATGATCAAATCAGGCCTATTCCTCACATTTCTATCCGGTTCGATTTTGCGTGGTTTCCGTGAAAAACAAAGCCTTTTGGCATTCAAGCATTCAGCTAACATATTTACACATATATGAGATTCTGAATGATTTTTGAATTGTCCAAGCGCACAATGGCCACAAAAGCCAATCTTGCACTGGAGTACACACACACGGAAATGAACGGGACGAGCGTCAAAGCAAGACTGGTTTCAAAACGGAAGTCGTCGATGGAATAAAAACTCGTCGTTGAATATAATGGCAGCGGTGGCGCTGGGTGGGTTTTAACCTCAAAGGTATATAAAAAGTATTGCAATTCACGCTTGAGGAACCACAATAAGAAGATTAGACAGTGTGGCAGAGATAGGGCAGCAAAACAAGCTGTAAAATCGACTTAAGGTTTTCGTATAAGGTGGCCTTGGTTGAGATGTGTGTGTTGTGTGGCGAAATTACAGGTGTATCTCCGTAATGACAGGAAGAAGAAGAAGATTTTTCAAAAGACGACGGTCCAACCAGAAGTTGCGTACTGGATTTGACGTGGTCCCTGTTGTGTGTACATGGAATGGAAAATGGTTTAAAGAGAAATGAGATTTTGTAAAGTTTCTTATGGGATTCTTCAGGTGTGACGGCTACAAGAACATTATTTGTGACATTAGCGCGGGCGCTACTGGACATTAGTGCAAGTGCTGGAACTTGGAACCATAGAGCGAGTGCAACTCAATGACTTTTTGCTTGTGGAAATTCCCTCCGTGACAGCAAGGCAATAAAGATGGATCAGAAAACAGGTGTTTTTTGAGGGATTAAATGAAACGATTTGGTGAGGTGCAAAAGAAGATTACGAAATTAATGACATTTAAATTACAGTTTGTGACGACGTGCAAAAAAATCATAGGACGTGCATTTACTGAAGGGTTGCAAAATTGTTGGGTTAGATTTTGGGCTTGGAATGAACTTACTTTCAAAATTTTCTATAGATTTTAGTAACAGCGTCAAGTACTCTTCAAGCAGGAAGCTACGCTGGAAACACAGCGCAACAGAACCTCCGCTAGAGAAAGCTGAACGCGAACTGATTTCAGAACGCTTCAAAGCTCGATAATATCAGCTAATTTTGCAAATTTATGTTGACAACTTGACAACTGCAAGGGTAAAAGTAGTTTAGGATGACTTGAACAACAACACATATTCGATAAGACGTTGACAGGTGGAAAACAGATTGCAACCTTGCTATTGATGACCGGCATTCAGGAATTAATCAAAGCAGTTTGAATCTGGGATGACTCAACCGGTACTTTTGTCTGTCGTATTTGTTGACATTTTATATGAGGCAGAGACGAAATACACTAACGAAATGCATTTGAGTCAAGTGTAACGCTTCGGCGAGCACATGAATTCAAAGGCCAACAGCTCTTGCCTCTTCTGAACTGTGTGTTAATTACAGGTGTGCGGGAAGACCTGCTGATGATGCGTATGCTGTTCGGGTTGCGAAATGAAGCGTTTGTTTTATGAAAGCTGCAGCAGCTGAAGAGGCTTTTTATATGTGTTTCAGCTGTGCGTAGGTTAGAATAATTTTGTAATTTGGACAATGAAGGGTGGCGAACGGGATCAGAGAACAGGTGAAATGGGATGAAGAGAACATAAAAGGGTTGACTGAATGAATCCTCATCTGATTTCAAATGCATCTGTCTGATATAGCAAAAGAGCAACAAGGATTGGAACCAACTCTATGCTTTTGTATTGTTATTGCTTCTGCTTCCTCCATATAATTTGCAATGGAACTTCCGGCAAAGCGCGCTCGATCCAGCCGCTTAAAGTGTAATAATGTTTAACCAAGCGTTTTGCAGCGTTGGCTGACTGGTCATGTGAAGCTATTGTTTGGAATCGTAATGTTGAGCGGCAGGTGTTTAGCAGAGATCATCAGACGAGAAGCTGGATTCAGAATCAGCTGCTCGTGGTCACGTTGATGATTAATACAGTTACGAGAATTTCATCGAACCGGAATGACTCGTCGAACAGTTTTCAAGTCTGGATTCAGTCAAAGAGCCACAAAAATCATGAATCATTTTCAGCAATTACTGAACTGAAATTGCGATCAAATCCGCCAGTTTTTGAGGAGAGAAAATTTTACACTCATTATACTTGTGGCGTGGGCAGATCGCCGTACCGGAAATGGTACCTCTTAAAAAATCGCAGCTGCTACAGCAGCTTCAGTATATAAACAAACCGTGAAAATCAAAGATGAACAACCATTTTGCAGTCTGAAGGCTGCTTAAGTAGCTTCACTTCGGACAATTAGAGACTAACTTGAATCCAGTTTCAATGGTCCGAAACATAACCAGTTTGCTCCAAGTTCACCATGTTAAGATGCTATGGAAGATAAGATGAAAAGATACAAGAAGAACGGATATGAGATTACAAAATTGCATAGGGCGAGGCC
>JAQGBJ010002155.1:0-17942 GCA_034698345.1 Sphaeridia pumilis
GTAGAAATTCTATAGCTTGCTTCATATTGTCTTTATCCTGCCCGAACTTTGAGTAGGCATAGCCAGAAGCCTTTGTTAGTATAAGAAAGTGTTCCAGGTCTACGCTGAGTGCCATCCCGATATTACCTCCGCCCGTCTTAGTATACGTGAGAAAAGCTCTCTGACTGCTGTCATAATAGTTGACACCCACTTCGCAATCCGTATGAACATTGTCAAACATTTCCCCCAGCTCTTCATTAAGCTTGTCAACAGGCGCCACTTGCGTTTTCTTCTTCGGCGCCCGAGTTCTTCCAATGGAACTTTTTTTGAACAAAAGTCCATTTCCTCTCGTAAATTGAAAATCTTTGCGGCTGGACATGTTTAATGATGATTCGTTGTTGAATATGTCGCACTTTCTGGTTCGGTTTGATAATCTGCAAAACATTAAATACTACAAAAGGTGGCTACGAAATCCGCTGACACGCATAAAATATCATTACAAATGCATAGCTTCCCTTTAGCCCTTCCGTATTCATGTTCTGCGCTTTTGCCTCGCTTTCTCTTCACTTGGTGGATTGGGAGAGGACTCGATGCAAGACTTGATCTCCAGTCCTTGACAAAATAAATGGCTAACGTACGATCCGCATTTCTGTCAAGTGATAAACTTGGCAGTCATGCCGGCGTGCATACTTTTTCGCAATTTTACCCAGGTGCGAAGGAGAATCTCATTGAAGCCCTCCGTTCCGTAGACCCATATACTCTTTATTTTCCCCGCCATAAAAAATTTCGCAGGCTAAAAACAAAGACCTACTACCCGCATGATATGTATCAAGCGGATCTACTTGACCTTCGCCGCTGGAGAAGCCTGAATGACAATGTGTCGTACATACTTACAATAATAGACTCATTCAGTAAATACTTGACAGTTTTCCCTCTTTTTACTAAATCTGGTGCCGAAGTGTCCAATTGTTTCGAACGTATGTTTGAAAGGGATGGGCGGGCCCCAAAACTGCTTTGTACTGACAAAGGTACTGTTTCCCTTCACAATATTTTTCACAAAAAAAAACTGTCAATCATAATTTCCTCGGTAGGAACCGAATTTTACAACCCGCATATGAAGAGAGTTCTCCAAAAATACAATGTAAAACATTATTCTGTTGAAAGCGAAATGAAGGCGTCTATGTCTGAAAGGTAGGCACTAATTTTAATCTCAGAAGGGGCTTTATTCTCCATGTTCCTTTCTTTCAGGGTACAAAAAACACTCATGCAGAGACTTGCACGTTATGCTCATGCAGCTGGATCCTTTAGGTACATAGATTTTTTACAAAAAGCAGTTGAAACTTACAACAATACCAAGGTATGTAGCACCTTTCCGCCCACTTTTTTCTGAAATTCTTACTATAAAATCTGCTCATAGCACCGAACGACCTTACAAAAGCCTAAAGATGTAAATGCAGAAACGGAAACGCTAGTCTTCCATCGTTTACATGATCCTAACATAGAGGTAGAACTTGGGAAGAAAAGATTTTTCGTTGGAGATTATGTTCGCATTAGCGTTTCCAGGCCGACATTTGCTAAAGGCTACATGCAGCAATACTCAACAGGTGAGTTGAGAAACCGACGTTCCACAAATACAAAATTGCCATTTTTCGCCTCCTTGCAGAAATATTCCGCATAAAGACGCATAAAGTTCAGGACGGCTTCAATATATATTCACTCGCAGCTTCGGACGGCGAAGATATTATTGGGAATTTCTATTCTAAAGAATTAGTTAAAGTCCGACCGGCAGACCAGGATGTTCAGATCTAACTGTTTTACTGCCCTTGCAAAATCTTTGATTTCCTGCTGCTGTTGCGGTTCATCCAAAACGTGTGAGAATTACAACTGTTGTGTGTGTGTAAAAGCTATCGAAATGTCGGCTGAAGCCTGCCGCTGCGTCGAGCGAATAAAGTGTAATGATTTCCAGGTGGGAACCATCTTTTGTAAACGTTTTTTGCAAAGTTCCAAAGCAAACTTGAAATTTTGAACTCTGTTCCAGATGACTCTTAAAGACAACACGAAACTTTATATCGACAAAACGGACGTAGTTATCGAATTCAGCGCTGCATCAAAACACAGGATACCGTTAGCCATCATTGATACGTACATAAGAGCCTTAACAGTTTTATCTGCAATTCAATAATGGCGAAGGAATTTTATTGTTGGGTTTTGTCCAACGTCTTGGAGGACAACCACGTGAACGAGATTGGCGACTTCAGAATAACCTTAAATGACCCAATATCTTTGGACGATGGAAAAGATGCTTGGACGGTAGCGCTTTCGGAGATCAACTTTAATCATTCTACCCGTATCTTCGAACGTGATGAAACCTCTGAAGCTCGTAAAATAATTGTGTCGTCGTGGGATGAAGTCCCTGTTGGTTCTTTGAAGGTGGAAATTATAAATTTTTGACATGATTGCATCTTGCTCAATTCATTCTCGTTTTCAGTCAGCACCAGGAGCTGAGGTGCGCAAAGTGGAAAAAATTATCCGAACGACCTCGTCAGGTCATACAGAGTCCTTAGCGACAAACAAGGTCACAGAAGAGTTCCACTTGCCGGGAGACCCCGTGTCATTCACCGACCTTCTCGTCATTATTAATGAGCAATTCAGATCCAAGTTCCTAGCGGAAAAGTTCCCCAAAATCAAATTCCAAATTTCCATTTCTGTTAACGAAGTCGTTGTGGACCTAAGTCCACTTTCTTGCAGCATCACTTTATCGCCAAAGCTCTTGGCCATTTTAGGCTTCAAACAAGGCCTGACATTTCTTGGAGAAAATGAGGATGCTAAAACCGGAGCCGTCACAAAGACGGGCGCTACTTACAAATCATCTTCTCGTCCTTACTGGAATAGTGGTGGCGATATTATGATTATATACTCGAACCTGGTTGATATACAGCGTATAGGCAGGATCGAGGCTCCTATACTGAGAACGGTGCACGTTGACAGCACCAAAAAACATAGCCAGACCATGAAATACCAGTTTGTGAACCCATATCATTTACCCGTGTCCAAAGACTTTTTCAACGATATCCAATTCTCGATTTTTAACGAAGTAAGACGATTTGTAAATTCCCCCTTGCTCACACGCACAAAAATGCTTTTGTTCTCTCCATCCGCGTTCATGCGTGTCCGAGGGCGGCTAATACTTTTGTTGGCTGACACAATTTCATTAACTTCAATCTGATTCTAGGTCGGTGAGCCTTGGCTGTTCGATACCGGAATACTCTCAGCGGTCCTTTTGTTCCGGAAGAATAATGCAGCTTAAATGACAATGGACTCGGCTTTCATTAATTTCTCACCAAACGACATACAAATAGGCTACGGCAATTCTGAAAGATTACTTTACGCGGTATGTACTTTTTCAACGCCAAATTTTTTATGCAACGTACATCAGAGTTGAGTGCTTTATATTTCAAGGGTGCCAGACGACAGACAGGGAGGGGTTTTGGGTGGTTCAAGCGAATTGGGCGTTTGATCTTACCCGGTATAAAAAAGCTCGCTACACAGTTGCAGCCCCATGCTAAAAAATTAGCTTTTGGTGTTGGAAGAGACCTTTTGGAAGGTAATCCCTTTATCCACTTATCTCGTCGCCACCTTTTCAACCGTTACAAAACCGTTGCATTTTCAGGAAAGCGCGGTTTCAACGATATCGCACGCGCGCGCGGCTTAGAAGCGTTGGATGACATTGAGCGGGAAATAGGCCCAGAACAAGAAGGCTCAGGACTCAGAACCAAATATACACGAGCCGCCCGTCCTAATTACTTGGGTCTCATGCCTCCAAGACGTGTTATCCACGCCCGCGAAACTCCTGCTAAACGAGCCAAGTCTAGAAAACAGCCTGCAGAACATAAAGCGCGGAAGGCGGTCAAAAAACGGAAAGCGGGAAAGAAGCGCCGCAAGCCGTCCAAGAAATCCGCCAATACCCGGAAGACGCAGTCGAGGGGCAAAAAGCGCATGACTCCTCGTCAGATGCTCTACTTTGGCACAAAAAAGCAAAAAGCCCAGGCCCGCAAACTCCTCGCCAAAAGCAAAGGCTCCGATGACTTGTACGACCTGTATGACTAGATGACCCTTCAACGGTTCAGGCTTGTTTCTGAGCAAGCGTACCACCGCCTCTTCCCGCAATCAGCTGCGGATCAAATAAAAGCAGACTACGCTCAAGTTGTTTCTGACATTCGAAGTCAGTTTGACCCGAAGAGCATTAGCAGGACTCCACATCCCACAACATACGACGTTGCCAAAACCGTTTTTCAAAACGACCAAGAGTCACAAGATGAAATTTCTCCAGATAGACATCTACAATCCAATTCCGCCGCCGCCGCCGCCGCCGCCCCCCGCAACGCTGCTGCTGGTGGTGTCGGTCCCGGAGCAGCCCCTGCGCTGCCCGGACCGACTGGAGACGTCACCGAGACCCCTCGAGCCCCAGGGCACGACCCGGGACCCGAACCGTTCCTCGAGACCGGAGCGCAGTCGGAGTCGCTCTTGGAGCCGGAGCCCGTACAGCCGGAAGTCAGTGAGAACGCCGTCGGATTCGTCGAAGTCTTGGACCAAGAGCCCGCCGAGCCACCAACAAGAATCCGGAAGCAACAACGCCCCCTCAAACGCTTCCCCATCGAAAAAGTTCTACAGCGCAGAAAGCAACGCTTATCTGGAGTACCCGGAACAGGAGTACCTGTACCAGCAAAGCGAAGCGCAGCAGGAGCCAATTCGGCAGCCAAGCGAGTTCGCAGCGTGGGGTCAGATGCCGCGACAGCAAATGACGCTCCCGTTCCAGTACCGATTCCTGAATCCGACATTCCAAGAACTGGCAGCTCTAGCCCCGCAAATTCCACCGTCGCCGCTATTCAGCAGCAGCCCAATGCAGGTAGACCTTGTGGAAAACATAGAAGAGCTTTTGAGCGCATAATTCTTGTAATTTTGTGTCGCAGCCCCAAACAGCGGGAAACGCAAACGTGAGCCAGAACTCGACCTGCCTTCTGACTGGATCCCATTCGGAGCAGACAGAAGACACCTACGAAGAGACAGAAAGCGTCCAAAGAGGCTGATAGAAGTAGATTAATAACAGTTTTTGTCAGTCAGACATTCTTGACATGTTTGTCATAGATTCTAGATATTCAAACATAATAAAGCACGATTGCCTCTTATTTATTGCCCACCGCACCCACTTTCCAGTCGACTGAAACAGTTATAATACTTGTAGAGCATTTCGTTCATGGAACATATACAACACTCGGACATACTCTTTGCCATTTAATATATTTGGTTTGTGGATGGAATGTTAATATGCTTGGGCACGGCTAGAAAACTTGATGACGGTTCTTTTTCAGGCCATAAATAATCAACCCAACGATACTAAGAAACGAGGACTTGGAAAATAATATTGTCGGAAATTCAATACTTTCTTGCAACGAGGGGACATGTTTAAAATCAGCCATAAATCAAATGAAAGCCATAGCAAATCAGTCCACATTATCTCAATTACTTTGCAGCCGTGTCAATCAAGACGCTGGAGCTCATTCCCTTCTTGGCAAGTCCAAAATTATTTCTCAGTCAATGTCAAAACGCTCTTAAAAGACAAAAGCTGGAATGTATGTAATGATTCAATATGAAATCAAATCAAGCCGCTTGGGAAAACGTGGAAACTGTCCTTAAAATTTGCCTCGGGCTAAAAGATGCTCAGGCAGACGGCTTATGCTGTGTCCCCTTTGGAAATTTTGTGGCTGTAAAAATGAGGCTTTCCTAGCCGCCTCATGCGCCTTTCCCACTGAGCACATTTTATACAGCAGAGCCCTTGAATACGTTTCAGTCAGTCAGTGGTAGTTCGACATTGTGATTGGAAAAATTATCTCGTGACATTCAAAAATTCAGTCAAAACTTGTGACGGTGGGCGAGTTTTCAGATGGAAAGTTTTTCCAGACAACAACTTGACATAAGAACAACTTGTGAATTCTAAAAAGAGACCTAATTGGCTCATATGGCTCCAGTAAGTTGAACAATTATCGGAAGACAGTTTGAAAATTCGCAATTCATCATCATCAACGGGCTGATTTCAGAACCTAGTGAAGTGTCCATTCTGCCAGCAGGAGTTTGTTTTTTTCCATCGATTGGAGGAACATTTGCAAGTTGACCACAGCGACAAATTCGAGCTTAAAGGTAATGATGAATCTTTTGACGATGAAGAAGGAAGCTCCGATATACATTTTTCCGAGAATGCGTCTGCAATCAAGGGATTCCTCAATACTTACTCGGCCAGTGCCGCTGAATATGATTCGCGTAATATAATAGCCTTCTTTGAAGACGTTGCCCATTCATTAGCATCATTTGTCGAGAACCAGTTTACTCAGCTCGGCCCTATCAAGTTATTCATAGCCGTAGAAGCAGAGATGCGGAAAGTCGACAGAGATGAATCGATACCAAAGATTTTTTTCACCTCCAACTGCTTTGCAATAGTTAACAGCGCGTATATCCCAGCAGTTCTGGACGCTTGCAAAAACAAGATTGATCAGAGAGTGGACTTATTCCAGAAGAACGGCTCAAACTGGGTCTTGCATAAAATTAATCGAGTCTTTTTGAACTTTGCCAAATATACCGTCAACAAAGCTGGTAGTTTCATAAGATTGGATAGGTATTTGCTGGCAAAAAGGAGCGTGATTAACATCAAGAATTGCCAAGACAAATGTTTCGCTTTTTGCGTACTTGCACACCTATTCCCCGTCCGCTCCACATACAAGAATAATTCTGCAAGCTATAAGAAAAACTGGGATTCTTTGGACTGGTCTCACTGCACTTTCCCCATGCCACTATCGCGAATTGAAAGATTCTCAGAGGCAAATAATTTATCAATCTCCGTCCTTGGCTGGGACGAAGATGAACGCAAAGTTTACCCCTTGTTGGCGACAAAAAAATACCACGAGGACCAGAAAAGAAACATTGTCCTTATTTACCTGACTGAGCACACAAAGCAACATTTTGTTTTGGTGAAGCACATAAATCGTTTACTGAGTGACCGGACACAATACGGAAAGAAATTATTCTTCTGTTCGCGCTGCTTAGCCAAATTTCGTTCTCCAGAAAGCAGGGACAGACACACCGAGCTCTGTTGGAACGGTCCACTCCAGCGTATCATATTCAAACCGGGAAAAACCGTATATTTCAAAAATATCAAATCACTAGTCCAAAAATCTTACTATATAGTGGCTGACACCGAAGCTATATTAATTCCGTATCACACAGCTTTACGCACCTGTGAAAAGTCATATACTGAACTGATCAACCGACATAAAATGTGTGCGTTTTCGCTAGGCGCTTTTGACATACTTGGCAATCTTATTTTCGAAGACACATACCTTGGTGAAGACAGCGCTAAGATTTTCATCAGTAGATTGATGCTCATGGCTTCAAAAGTCTTGAGTTTGTATGAGAATATTACACCGCTCACTGCTTTGACAGATGAAGAAGAAGAGCGATTTCAAAAAAGTACACAGTGCGAAGTATGTCAAGAGCCATTTGTAGGTCCCAAAGTACGTGACCACCATCATAATGGAGCCCATTCTGGAAAGCTGCGCTTTGTCTCTTGTGTTAAATGCAATTCGATTCTGAAGGATGTAAACATTAAAATTCCGTGTTATTTCCATCACGCAAACTACGACTTGAGAATGATTCTTGAGGGCATAAGTCCGGATGAGCAATTATTCATTGTGGGCACAAGCCTAGATGATCTCCGCGGTGTAGAAATTGGCAACTTGGTTCGCATAATTGATTCTCGATCCTTCTTACCTGGGACGCTTGATTCACTTTGCGATATGCTCCTGAGAGATTCGCGCTCGAATTTTAAAGCCTTTGATCAGTTCTATGGTGTGAATCCAGACAAGGAGCTTCTTCTCCACAAGATGACAATATGCTTTGAATACCTTGATTCATTTGAGCGCTTACGAGAAACAACATTGCCGCCAAAGAGCAAATTCCACTCGAAACTCAAAGGCAAAAGCATCTCGGATGAAAAATATGAGCTTCTGTGTGAGATTTGGGATAAATTCCAATTCAAAAATCTTGGAGACCTAATCAAGACTTATGTGCGAAATGACGTCTTGATATTGGCTTCTTTGCTCAGCAAAATGTTCGCCATTTTATTCAGCAGTTTCAAAATCTGCGCATCTAACTTTTGGAGTATACCGGGCCTCAGTTTGGACATTGTGTTGAAAATGTCTGAACAGCGCTTCGAAGTTATAAGTGACCCAAACATGCATTCTATGGTTCTGGCTGCCTACAGGGGCGGCTACGCTGCTGCAGGCTCCAAGCGGTACGCTGTAGCTAACAATCCGTACTGTCCAAATTACGATAGCCAAAAGCCTCGCGTTTGGATTTCAATGTACGACTTCAACAGTTTGTATCCCTCTCAACTAGCAAAAGCGTTGGCAATCGGTGAATACGAGTGGGTTTTAGATTCCCAGCTAAAAAGGTTGCCCGAAATCCTGCAAAATCATGACTTCAAAGAGGAGAATTTTCTAATCCAATGCAGCCTGCATTATCCAGCACACCTGAGAAACCAGCATGCACACATTAATCAACCCATCATTGTTAACCGCGAGAAAATTCACTTCGAATATTTAGGCTCGTATCAGAAACAGCTGCTTGAAAAGTATCCTCAATTGCAAACAAGTTTCGGAGAAAGGCTCTTGTGCAGTTTTTTAGACAAAGATAATTACGTCTGTCTTGGTTCAATGTTGAAACTGTTTCTCGAATTCGGCATCGAAATTAAAAGCATCACCAGGGCTTTTAGGTTCAAATGCCATCCGTTTGGCGAAAAATTTGTCAATCACTGTTACGCATTGCGTCAAAGTGCCGACACAGAGTTCATGAAGACTATGTGCAAAAATATCCTGTGCTCGGCATACGGTAAATTCGCGCAACAAACGTCCAGATATAAGAAGTTTAAACTTGTAAAATCTGAGCGCGAAGCTAACAAAATTGCCAGTTCCCCGAACTTTTGTTCCTTCAGAATCTTAAATGAACATGCTGCTTTAATGTCTTCAAGGAATGGAATATGCAAAGCTGACAGTCTCACCCTAATTGCTGTTATGATCACAGAGTTATCGAAGCTGCAAATGATCAGGTTTTACCATTTTATGGACAACCAAATGAATGGACAGTGTAATCTGCTGGGAACTGACACGGATAGCTATCTCCTGGAGTCAACTTATGAAGGCGACTTGTATAAGTGGCAGGAGGAGAATACACAATGGTTTGGTTCAGGGCACGGCTACTTAAAAGACGAACTGGCAAAAGATCCAGCCGTTGAGGTTGTATTTTTGAGATCAAAATCGTACTCAGTTCTTTGTCGTTCGGGCTATCATCATAAGCGTCTCAAAGGCATAAGCAAGCACGTTACGCAACAGCTGATCACACATCAAAATTATAAGTCCACACTCTTCTCTGGATCCCTGTCGAGGCATATAATGAGCTCAATCAGATCTGTGGATTTTCACAATTGTCAAGTGGAAGTAAATAAAAAATCCCTCAATTGTCTGGATCTTAAACGAAAATATGATTCGTTTCTAGAATCCGTCCCTTATCAGTGTGACAAGACTCAGTAATGGAAGGAGATTATTGGAATCATACTTTGAAACATCCAGTTCGCATTATACTTTTCGGCAGTTCAACTTCCGGTACGCATATATACAAGACAATGCTTTTGAGTAAAAAAGAATGACAGTTGTTTATACCATAGGAAAAACAACGTTGGTGTCGGACATTATAAAAGACAGGAAAATACTATTCGATACCGAATTCGCTAATATACACTTCCATTACAACGTATATCAAGAATCTTATACAGACTTGAAGATCAAATGTCCCGAAGTGCAGCTCATAGAGGGCGCTCAGTTTGACTTGAACGATGGTCCAGAAAAACCACCTTCCCTGGTCATTTATGACGATCTTAACACGAGTCTAGACGATAGAAAATTCGATGACCTCTTCACAGTCAAATCCCACCACAACAACTTGAGCGTTATTGTACTATGCCACTCGCTGTTCAATCAGAAGTCCAGAACCGTATCTGCAAATGCAAGCCATTTCTTGCTCATGAGGAATCCCAGAAATCTGTCATCGATTCGCACTCTTGGATCTCAAGTGTTTGGCACGAATCTCAAGTTCTTTATGACTGTGTTCCAGGAAGCGACACAGAAGCAATTTTCATACCTCGTGCTTTCTGTGGACCCTAGAGAAGATTCCAACTTCCGGTTACGGACCTCCTTGTGGCCAGAAAAGGCAATTCTTTACAAGACACCGAATTCTTCTTGAAATGGAGGTTAGCGCAGATTTGCTCGAGTTTGGGTTTGGAAATGACGGAAAAAGTGTCCGTGAAATAGCGTCGATATGGGCTCAAGACGTGTGTATGTCTTCAGTACTGGAACCACCAATTGATCACGAAAAGGAGCCCGCAAAGCTGTTGATGAGACTGGCAGAGTTCATACACGATATGTCATCGAGTCAAGGCGCATTCATTCTGGTGTGCACGGAAAAGAGCAAAACATTTCTCCACAACTTTCTCCGTCAAAACGATCCACAACATTCTTACTGCATTGGCTCACTGGAGGCCTGGCTCGGCTATCCAAGAATTTCACAGGCTGCAGGGATATGTGACATACATTACAATTTAGCTTTCAGGCAGAATAAGCAGGAATATTGTTTTCTACCTCTGGTCAAGTCATACAAGGCAGAATTAGATAGGAGAGGCTTGAAAATTCCAGCTGTAGTGGAATGTTTCCCCCTGTATACTGTAGAAAATAATAGCACACGATGTTCAGAAGTGCGAGACGAACCAATGGATACAAGTAGTTTTTCTGATGAACTTAAAAGTGGTGGTGGATTTCCAGGTGATTCGACCGACTGTCAAGACTTGGACGCCATCCTCAACCAAATATTAAATTCATTCACACCTCCAGCGGAATCAGATTCTACATTTGTAAGCCCTCCAGGTCAGAACCTCGGATTCGAAAACTTCTTCAGCGACCCAGAGAAAGTGTTTCAGGCACTGATATCATCTGAAGACCAGCAAGCAAGCCCGCTACAGCAACCTTCTTCTTCCATACAGTCTTCAACTGCACCGCAAGTCTTATTGTCTCCACAACAGCAGCCCTGCATCAAGCTCTCGGGCAACGTGAGCCTGGAACAAGCTTCGATCAATAACAGCAACTCCCATTTACCAAGCGCCAACAGCAACAATTTGGCATCATTGAACACACGCACATTTAAACGACAGCCCTTTCAGAAACTTTCCCCGGAACTTCAACTCCTCAAGAAACCACAAATCTTTGGAAAGCCATCCTGTCACGTGCCGAGTGAACGTGAAAGTTTCGTCTTGAGCTGCCTGGCTGGTGGCCAAGTGAAAAAACAACTGTGGGCTTCGCCGGAACTGCAGGACTTGAGTTCGAAGTCTTGTGTACGCTGTCATAACCCATTGCCGCAAAGGCCTCGTACGTATACACCTGGTGTTGTTGACTTGAGCATTAACTTTTGCTCCAATTGCTTCGTACCCTACAAAATTGCAACGGAGAACATTAGTCCATCGCGACCATGAATCATGAAGGTACTCGTGATTGTACAACAACCCGGCAAGTTCGAAATTTCAGTGACTGACAAAACCGGAACTTTCCTCTACCACGACAAAAAAGTTCAAGATATTTTGATTCCCAAGAAGAAGTATTTATTATATCAGTATTGTGAAGAATTTACCCCTCTCTCAGTATATTCAGTGCCGAACCAGTATTTTAAAAACGGCAAACGTAACTCTGTCCTCATCCCCGTCTTAAGATACAAAACAGTTTTTCAAGCCTCTGAGTCAGATTTGTTCGTAAGCAGTATACTTAGGAGAGGAAACGCTAATACTTGTAGAGTCTGTTCAGGCTGTAAAAGGTGGGGCAACATTTGTGCCAAAGGTGTGGCGGAAGCAATTTTGAGTAACTACAGAGTGCTCACAGACAGGGAGAAAAGTATAATACACTCAACAGCCTATTAAATGGATAAAATTCAAATATTAATTGTGACTAAGCCCTATAAAAATTCAGAGGTATTTGAAATCTTATTTCATAGTGGTAATAGAGTAAAATACTTTTTCGCTAGCGAGCTGTCAGAAAGTATACCTCATACTGGCAATATTATTATAAGCTTGTTCGACGAAGAAGAATCCGCCAATTACTTTGAAGGGCAAGAGCTAGACAAGTGCTTGGGAATACCTGCCAAGTGGGTGAAATACACAAACGAGCCGCCGCCAAAGGTCACCACGCTTCGACATTTCCTGTCTGTGCTCACCAAAGACCGTATCAATTACGAGGGTCAGCTTGGCGTCAGAATCCTCAAAGACATTCGACTGAGAGACTGCTATAATTGCGAGACTATACGCCGAAGCCCTTTGTACTACAAAGTGTCACCCTGTGTTTTCCGAAGTCTCCAAGCCTACTACAGAGTCTTTTCCTTGACCTTTGATTACTTGCTCTGTGACCACTCCTTACCCGTCGACCATGACCACGTTAGAGCCCAACTTATGTCGTCGATCATCGGCGACAAGTGACTCCAAAAGAGTTGCATGCTCCCATGAAGCCTGCCTTCCTGAAACTTCAAAGGTTTACAAATTCGAAGAGCCGAGCGACCTGTGCACCGGCAATTATGGCACCTGCTATTGCCGGGTTTGCGATCAACTTCTACCTAAAAGGCCCATCTTTGCAAGAGGGGAGGATTACATTGAAAATCCAGGGTACAAGGATTCCTGTAAGTGGAACATTAAAAGCTTGATTTCGTGTACATTGAATAAAAACTTATGTTCTGTCTTATTGCATCAACAGATCTGAACACACATTTCAAAGATAGCAACCTATGGGACCTTCAACGAGCTGCTGTCGTTTTCAGTAGCTTTGAACAAGCCAATAAGCTTTCAAAGGAGTACGAAGCAGCTTCCGGACTTCAACTACAAGAGATTTTCACCGAAAATGCGAGCGAATGCCAATGTCCCATGCCATCGCCTGTGCCAATGATTGTTGACCAAACATCTGCAGTTGACACATGCATCCGTCGTCAAACTCCGCCTTCTTCGCCAGGAGTCGAACAACTCAGCGCTGCCTCATCATCTCAACTCGCCGACCGCAGCGTTTTCAGCGCTCTGAAGAGCCCAAACAAGAAGGTTAGGAAAGTTCCAACTGTCAAACTAGCTAAAAATAAATACGGCAGGTGGCAAATAGTTCGACAGGTGAACCTCGGAATTTTGAAAGACATGAGTGAAATGAACTTGGGAGAAAGTGAAAGAGACTTTAACGAAATTGAGTTCAATAAGGAGAACATTATTAACACTCCTGATTCTGCAGTAATGTTCAAAATATGTCCAACTTGCAAGTACTGGTACGAATTTTGCCATTGTACCAAATCTCAGAGTTCTAAAATGTCAAAAGACCAAGGTGGTTTATGTAACGCCTTCAAGAGAAAGCTGAATTTTGATGAGTTTTGATTAATTTATACAAATGTATTTTAGGTTTTGTATGGAGGCGTGGAAATGGACCTTGTTTTTGGCGGACTTTATTTGAGGCTGTTTTTTGCAAGCAAGTTGCTACCACTCACAACAGAGGGCGTGATGGATTCTATTAAGTTATTTGATAAACATGCTTTTGGTCGTACTTGGGAAATTTTGATTGTTAAGAATAAAACTATAGTGCCGGTTACAGTAAGAGCGTTAAATTTACTTTCGATGGTGAACAGACGTTGGGTGATGCTGTACGGCTCTCCAAAGCATTGGATAAAAACATTTTGTTGAACTAAAATTATGAGAGATTAGTAATACTCAGAGTTGACAACATGTTGTGGTTGGCTTTGAATAGTACAGTATATATAGACTATATAATTACTCACACAATTATAGTGGTATTTTTCATTGACTATTACTGATAGTGTGTCTATTCGATTTGTAGTCGTAGTTTTTTGTGTGGTATAAATTTTGGTCAATAGGCGTAAACTGTGTGTTAAGTTTTACTAGAATTCTAGTTGTCCAAGTGGTGTTTTTTCATATACTGATATATATAACTAGTCGTTCATCAATATCATGTGTAAGTGCAATTAACATAGTCTTGGCACAGTAATGTTGCAACTGTATGCGGCTGCTGTTCGCCATTTTGAAATATTATGCGTCTGGTCTCAATGTTTACACATAGGATATAAGTCTAAGCATTTTTTGTCGGTAGGCGCAGAGGCGCATAGCATATAAGTGCATGATGTTGGCGCCCACTATGGGACAACTTAATATAACTGTTCAGGTCCTGTTCTTGTCACTTGCAGATTTACGTCAGTCTTAACTAGTCGTCCCGAAAAATGTTCAAAAAAAGTGTATTGTCATGTGATGTCTTACATAAAAAACGAAACAAAATTTTTGTGTGATTTGTGTTCTTGTGTGAAGAAGAAGAAAAAGACCGATCTTAAAAAGCTTATTTTATCAGCAAGTGCATCACAGATTTTAGCAATTTGTGAGATTGTCCTCAACTTCGGCTGCAGGGTTCTAGCGTTGCCAAAGTGTCATAACGCGATAGTTTCGAAGCAAAAAAGAAGATTGAAAGCACTGACTAAAAAAAACCTTAGCCTCACCACCAGAAAACGTTTATTGGTTGCCACCATTGAAAGCATCAGTGTTCTTTGCAAGTGTGCTAAAAAGCAACTTGAAAAACAGTGACAATGCAAGTTGCTTTTAGACCCGAATCGAATCTTTTTAATCCAGTTACAATAGATACAAGCATTGTTAGCTCAAGTTGGCAGGAATTGACCAGTCGGACAGGATTGGACAACGAGCTTGGAGCCATTGAGTTTAAAATTGAAGCTAATGAAACGAGTGTATTGCATCTTTCAGGTCGGTTTAGCAATCATTGTAAAACCAAACAATTCAAAGAGTCACCATCGTCCAAGTCATTTATAAATTCATTCATATTTACACAGAATCCTTCATTTATGTACGAGCTTGCGTCTGTCAAGCCGATGGCTCTTATCCACCAGCCACTGCAAAAGTTATGCCAGTAAACTCACTGCTTTCATCACTCTTTTCTAGCGTTGAGGTTCGTTCATTTACTGTACTAAAACAACTTTTTGCTGGAACTTTTCATTATGTTGTGTACCGCAGGTCTATGGAAACGACCAACTACTAACGACAAATAACAACTTTGCTTATAAAGGCTTCCTTGAATGTTTGTTGAACTCTTCTGTAGATTGGCGGGATTCATTGGGAAAACTGAGAGGGTGAGGAACAAAATCATGTATATGTTGGGGCCGAGGGTTTTTACACACTTTTGTACTTCTCGGTCAAGGTATTATGAGGACATCAATCCATCCATTCTGACTGACGCAAATCCAGCTGCAAAAGCGAGGAAGGAATTATGCCAGGCCGGAGATATTGAATTATGCGGCAGTTTACCATTCGATTTAGGTCAAATCGACGAATATCTCCCCAGCCAAGTCGCTTTACGTATCCGTTTATTACGGAATACAAACCCATTTCTCTTGATTACAGACGTTGTAGCTGAACAAACTTCATATAAACTCAAAATCAAGGAATGTGTCTTGTCCATTAGGAGGCATGTTTTATTGCCGAGCCTTATGCAACGAAATCACAATTTACTAATGAGATCAGGTCTCATTAAGCTACCGTTCAAACGCACAAATTTGAAAAGTTATGTAGTCAGCAAAGATACGACGTTACATACCTACGACAACATCGTGTCAGGTTCCGCAATGCCGGATCGACTTGTAATTTTCATGGTGAAAAATGAAGATGTTAATGGGTAAGTCAAACAGCTACTATCTACTTCGGAAGTTTTAAAATCGGTAATATGCACATCATTTTTAGCCAGTACAAATCGAACCCATTCGTCTTGGATCATTTTTCACTCAACACTCTCTCCGTCGTTGCAAGTAATGATCTTTTCCGTTATCCGGTAATTCGTGTCGATTTTGCCAACAAGAGAAAAGCGCTTGCTTACTATCACCTTTTCCTGGGTGGCGACGCAAACACAAGTTTGAATGGCCCTGGGATCAGTTATGATCAATGGTTCAAAGGAGAAAGCGTCTGTTTCATTATCGACGTGAAAGTAAGTACAAGTCTCTCCTTCAACAGCTTCTCACAGTTGACCAAGTTTGAATTTTTCATATTTCACCAGGACTCGAAAGCCTCGAATATTCCAAGCGCACTCCGACTTGGCTCCATAAAAGTTGAATTGCAATTTGCAAAAGCTCTCGAACAGACGATTAATGTATTCGTGTACACGGAGACCAGTCAACTTTTGACCATTGATTCAATGTATAACTTAGCGATTGCCGATATTGAGACGACACAAATACTATAGGAGCAATGAACACCGCAGAATTATCATACGGCATCAGAAAGGTTTTGAAATGCGGAAAAATGAAGGGCAGTTCTTTTGTGGTGCCGGCCGATAAACTGCTGTTCATCAAAGTACACAAATATCCACTGTTCGTTATTTCTAATACAGACCCATCCACCGAAGGTACGTATATTCAGGAGATCAATCTTCCAAAATTTTATATTCATTCAGCCAGCTTTTCTGTAGGCGGAACACACTGGTGTGCCTGGTTTCAAAAGACCAAGGATTCACCGCTCCGCTTCTTCGACTCTTTTGGACGCCCTTTCGATTTCTACTCGAACTACTTCTCGGAGTTTGTTCACAGCATCAACAGACCAGTTTTCTCCATGCATAAAGCCGTTCAGGGCTTGAATGATGACTCGTGCGGCCATTTTTCCCTCTACTTTCTTTGGCGATGCTCTCTTGGCTGCAAAATGTCACAAATAGAAAACATCTTCGGTAACAACAAAAGTCATAATGATCATCTAGTTCGTAATTTTGTTTTGAAGCTCAAATGTAGCAAATGCCCTAGGCAGCTTTTTTCGAGTATTCAATACTGTGTTAGAGGCAATAAAGTAATTGAGAAGATTCGGGGAGAATAAAATGAATTGTCGTTTTTTCTGCTCGTTTTCAACTATTTTACATGCCATACAAATTTTGTTGATGAGTAGGACTGAAATAAGTATTCGAAACTGCTCAAGTAACTATTTGACATACCATTCGAATTTTGGCAAAGCATGAGAGTAAATCGGCGTGTAAAAACTAGTCTCAGAAGGTAAATCATTATGCTCGTTCCCCACCACGTTGTGGTTGCTTTCAAAAACATGATATTCGTTTCTCATATTTAATGTAACTCCATATTACACTAGCGGTCACGATGTTACCACAAACAGCACCTAATTCTGGATCTTCCTTGATGATCGTTTTAAGGAAGGTGATTTGTGGATGAACCCTAAGTTTCGTTTTCTCGTCAACCGTCAACATTTTCCTTGTTTTCATTTGTTGTTCCGTCGGCAAATTTTGTCATTATGGGTAAGTTTTACATCATTTAATTTAGTTTATTGTTATAATCATGTCGTAATTAAGGAACTACATAATCATGTGTTTCATTTCCACAGATTTTTGCAATAAGATTGCTGAGTGCCAAAAATGTGTATCCTCAGGTTGCACATTTTTGAAATACCGAGACTTGACTGCTGCCTGTCGATCTGTCGCAGAGTTGGACTTGAAGCCCGTTACCGACATCATAAATGATGTCATAATGTGTCCTGGAACATCATCCACAACATTCTCGCCAACACCTAGCCAACTACTTCCGGAAGAAGAAAACCAACAGTCCGTGTGGACTGAGTTAACAGGTAAGCCCTCAAGAAGGACTCTAAAAGTAATTATAAGTAACTCTCCTGACTCAGAAGGAACCTTCTCAAACCGACTCCAAGTTCAAGCGATTCTACAAGCGTCCATAACTTTCTTGCTCACTTTGTCACAAACTTGGACACGGCAATTCCGTTCACAATAGAAGCTATTTACACGGTG
>JAQGBJ010002156.1:0-17934 GCA_034698345.1 Sphaeridia pumilis
GGTGCTGCACATATCGCAGGTGGAGGAATCTACATGAATGACGAAAAGTTCCAATTGTCGAAAGAGGCTCTGGCAGCTCAAGCGCGACAACTTGTGACCGCTTCCAAGCTTTTCGTTAAAAGTGTCACTGAGGACTGTTCGGGAACCAACGGTATGAAACGACCTTCCGCTGTTGAAGTCAAGGAGAAATTGGACAGCTGCGTCACTTTACTTGAAAAAATGACTGAGATTAGTGAGGACGTCGTTCACTATACGAGCACACCGCTGCAAACACAAAACCTACTCGTACGAGTTCGAGCTGTAGCCCACGCTTTTCGTCTAAGCGTTCAGGCTGCTGCTCAGATTATTGAACGCAAACCGAACGATGACTTCGACGCACTGATGACTCCTTTGATGGAGAGAGCTACGCTTTTGGCTGCAGACCTGTCAGCGCTCTTAAGAACCCTCAGGGTTTTTGCTCCTTGAACTTCAAACCATCTGGTCTTAGAATTACTGTAGGAGTATAGTTACAAACAAAAACATTATTATTATACATACATCTGTGTCTTCAAAAACGTATCCTTTCAAGTACTTATGCAGTACTAGCCTGGTTGTGATCAGAAAAAATATTGTTGTTAAATGTTATTCTTCTGGTAAAGTCCAGCTTTGAAAATGTTAGTGTATGTTCGGCTTCGAATGCTTTTGAGAAATAACCGTCTTTGTAAACTATGATCCATGGCGCAGTCAGTTAAACGGTAGTTTCGAAAGCTAGGAGAAACAGTTAAGGTTTATGTACGACATAACGTGCTGTAGTGCAGATAGTCAAATATCTGTAAGATTGTGGCTACGACATTTCTCTATTTGTAAGGTTTCGTACTTTGTCGCTGAAGTTTGGATCTATAAAAGTACTAGCCAGTAGAATCAATAGGTCTTTAGTCTACATGTAATAAATGTTGGTACAACTTACAGAACGTGAATAAATACTCAATATAGTAGTATATTATTCCGTAGTTAGTGAATCGAAACAAACGTACTCGAATCGCAATACTAAAATAGTGTACAAAGGATAAACCGATAAATTCCGACATAACGAAAACAGTAGTCAGAAACAGCCCATCACGTAAGAATAGTATCGTCGATTTCAGGTTCTTTCCCTGCTGGCTGATTTATCTGCTTCTTCAGAGCCTTTGATATTACATCCGACAAAGCTTCACGTGCTCCAGAATCCAAAGCCTCCAAGCAAGTCTACAGTGAAAAGTAGCATGATTAGAACAGAGTCTATTGTGGAAATTCGATGACGTACAAACGTGAACGACACTTACTGATTCAGCTGTAGGGTCATTTCTCATATGCATGAGACTAATTAATGCTGATTCACAAGATGCTCGAACCATCGAGTTCTTTTCCTTTGTGCCGTTGACTAGTGATGGAAGTATATATCTTAGAAGGTCTTTAGGTAAAACTTTCGGGTAGATCCTTCTTCCTAGAACGTCGCAAGAGTTTCCTAACAGTACTTTCACTTCATTGCTAGCATTGTTGACGGCCTGAGGAAACAAGCATGCTACAGTAATATTCAATGGATGTTAGTGTTAGTTAAGTAGTTGAATGAGTGTAACATACCTTAGAAAAGGGCTGTGACAATGCAGATGGAATAGCGGGCGCATTCTCCGACGTCAGGCAATATGTAAACAAATGGGCACATGCCCGGATGCCGTTGGAAACGATAGGTACCTGAAATATCATTGATTTTTAAATACAAGTATTAAAGAGAATATTTGATATCGAGATCGTCTTAGCTCCTTCTGAAAATCACGCACCTTATCTGAGCTTAGCATTGAAGCAATAACTTTGTCTATTTTAGGCTGAAGCTTTTCCGTATAAACTACATGAGGCCCCTCCTTCAGTCCCACAACCAGAACTGATGATTTTCCGTGTCGGGCAATATCGTCCTTCTCATCTACACCAGAAAGAATCAGAATGTAAAAAGAGACATTATTGCAAACAAAAATTCACATGCACCTGATCTTACCGGCCATATTGCAAGCAGACAAAACATCAGCAATGACTGGCTCAAATTCTGCTCCAGGTAGCCATTTCAATAAAGATCCAAGGCAACTGGCTGCAGTTAGCCTAGTCGCTTCTTCCTCTGCAATGAATGATAGGATAGTTCAAAGCATTTCAACGATGACAAAGTAGTGAATAAGATCAAGTCACACTTACGTGATACTACTAAGGCAGTGAGTTCTGCGAGTATCGTCTTGCGAAGCGGCTCGCTAACTTTATCTCCGGCAGGGGTGATCACACATCTCAATGTGTACAATAACGTATCCCTGTGCAAAAAATAACTGGGTATTAGTTACAATTTGTGAACAAATGTCAATGCGTACCAACAAAAGCGTACCTCATGCCTGAGTCCGCTGATGACGTTGCTTGAATTAATTCCGAAAATAGTGGATCTGGTTTATTATGAATGGGTATTAATCTAGCCATGGCTATGGCTGCTTTAAGCCTAACACTGCGCTGTGGATCAACCACAGCCTTGAGGAAAGTAGTTTGAAGTTGGGGCAAGAATGCCCTGAGTTGAGCACCAATCTATGATCATAGAAATCTCATATTTGATCACGTCAACACTGATACCATCATGAAACCAAGAATTGCATTCACTACCTTTCCAAGCAACAACGTTAGAGTATCAAGTACAGAGGTTTTGACATTTGGACCGTATCTGTCACCCAGAATACGGATGAGCGGACCAGTGATGTGCACAACAGACGGTTTTAGAGCATCTGGAGAGCTGAGAGCGATAAGCTCGCCCATTCCAATCGCTGCCTGTTCTTTAAGGTCTGCTCCACCATTCAAAAGAGCTTCTCGGAAAATTGGCAACAAAGGGTTTATGCCCTGCAAAAAATGTTAAGATTCAGCGCTAGCACTTAATGCTCATAAAAGTGTTCCATGAATGTTTGCTTACCTTCGGCAGGCAGAGACCCGGTAACGTGGGTTTACCCTTGAGTTCCATTTGGGCATATCTAATGGCATTTCTTACATCGGATACACATCGTTGCTGATCTTCAGGCGACAATGCTTTTACAATGGCTGTAATGGCATCAGCGGAAGCACGTAGTATAGTGTTATCGTCGCCAGCAAGCAACAGTATCAATCCACGTAGCAGCACAGCAATGTACGGCTCAAGATCGCCTTTTGTATGGATACAATAAGAAGACAGTAACGTTACAACAGCCCGTTTGGATTGCTGGTCACTGTTTTTGATCAAATCCAAGAACTCATCAATAAGAAGTCTAACCCCATGTTCATCAGTGATGGACAATACAACTTGATCACAATATCCTTTTTCCTGGAAACATAAAACATAGTGTTACAAACCCTTGGATGAAATTCTAGACGGACTGTTGGCTAAACTCACAGTTTCATAATCTGGTGTGCCCTCTGCCTTGATCAAAACAGAAATGAGTGCAGGTAAAATCTTGTTCAAATGCTTGGACAGCGAGTCTCCAGCTACTGAAGCTAAAATTGCTAGAGCTTTGGTGTTTGCAGGAGGAGCGGTTAACTGAGGAATAAGATACGGCAAAACAGCCTTTGATTTGACCTGCAGGACTTGACCAAGCCCGTGCAATGCATAATCTCCTTCGGTTTCGTCGTACTGCAAATTTCATAGACATTATGAAGAATCCCAACGCGAAAAAATTGCTTCTGGCCAAATGTACTTGCCAATTTTTTCATCATATAAGGCAGGATCTCGTCTAAAGCTCTTGTACCAACAGTCGAATGCAAACTTCCGAAAGTTTGAGCTGCAGCTTCACGAACTTCAGGTGAAGAATCACACAAAGCTTTTCTGTTGAAAAAAATAGTGCTTCTTGGTATTATGTCCAAAGTGAAAATAAAGAATGACGGTAACGAACCTCAAGGTAGGCACTAAATTATCAACGAATGCCATAACCATATCTCTACTGGTGGAAGCCATAATTTCTGACAGCCCTATACATACTCCCTGGCGCTCATCATCTCGAGGAGAATCCAATCCTCTCTCCAAAATCGGGATGATCTCCGGTAGGATTTTCTCACCAAGTTTACGTACAAGATCTCCAAGTGTCCTGCGCAATAAAATGCATTAGCTTGCCTTATATCAAAATAAAACCTCATAACAACAATACTAACCTTGCCGCGACTTGTCTTTTATCGTGAGATGGACTGGCTAAACATCCAAGCAGAAGCGAGAACAACGTTGGCAGAATCTCACGAAGTGTTTTCGGTGTGTTTGCCACCACCACCTTCCATACGTGCAATGCAGCCTGCCTGACCATGAGGGCAACATCCGACCGACCCATGTAAAGACCAGCAAGGACACGGTTTCGGCGTTCTCCGCCCAGAGCTGAAGCTATCGCCTGCAAAGTGAAATATTACTTCGGCTGTTCCATATGCACTAGTTAGAACGTACGTACTAGCACTTGCCTTTTGAGACTGTTCTGTTCCGAAGTTGTCATCATCGCTGGCAGATTCAGTACTCATTTTACCAGATACACCAGAAATCTTGTAGAGCAGATCTCCCAACAGCTGAATGGACGAAAAACGAATTCTCCAGTTGTCATCAAAAATTCCTTTCTCCAGTTCAGGCAACAAAAGAGCGATAGCAGACTCAGCGAAACCAGTAACTATACGTTGGCCTGCTTTCAGGGCAGTTTCCCTCACGTATTCATTTTCGTCTGCTAATGCCTATGAGCAATGACATGTTAATAAGTATCATTAGCGATCCAAGTAGTTGGAACGAAACCTAATCTATACAAAAGGCAAACCAATGACTTACCCTTAAGATTGGGTTAATAATTTGGCCGATATAGGGGACAAAAGCATCCTCAAACACTCCTGGCATGTAGATGAACATCATCATGTAACCATCTCTAACATGTGGTGCAAGATCGTCCGAGTCGGCCTTCCGTATGATTTCTAAATGCAGTTCAACGTTATTAGAACATTTCATTTTGAATCATCCGTTAGATGAAAACAGTAACTCACCTGGCATGAATCTGTGCATTTTCTCTTCCCCAAGAGCTCCAATAACTTCAGCTAACCCTTGAGCACCCCCTGATCGGTCCACAGAATTTGCTTCTGATATCAATGTCTTCATCAACCATGGCAGCAATTCTTCATAACACTTGTCGCCCATGCCCTTGGACATTGATCCCAAAGCCTTGGCAGCCACTGCTCGAACCTGTAAGAGTGAATAACAAACACTATCGTAAAACTCCATCACTGATTCTGACGAAATTTGCAATCGTTATGCGTACTTCAGGCACCGGATCCAAAAGAGATGCTTTCAAACCAGGCATGACTTTCTCCATGTACGGGGCAAGATCAGTATGATCAGTCAAAGAATACATATTTCCAATGATCTGAGCAGCCATTTTACGATTTTCGGTTGACCTGTCTTGGAACGCTCTCTGAACAACTGGCATGATCAAAGCCAATGATGGTGGATCAACGAAATGAACGAACTCTGTTTTCAGCAACGCCTGAAGACAGTATGCTGTTTTTTTTGCCGGGTCTTCTAAAGCCTGAAATGATTAGGGAACGAAATTATACAGTACATGTTGTTGAAGACACTGAATACCGCATTGTCGTAGACAAATGAACTTACATCAAGCAAGATCCTCACAACAGATTGAATTTCAGGGTTTCTTATCACGGAGCCAATCAACCCAAGAGCCTTACCACCTGATTCTTGGACTTTCACATGAGAATCGCTCAGAACCTAGAATGCACATAGTTGATAAAAAATGTGAGCATCCCAGTGCAACATTTTCGGATTTTCTGGTGTACCTCAATCAATCGAGGGACAATCATTGGAAGACATCCTGAGAGCTGCTTGGGAGCACAGTAAGCCATTCGGCCTAATAGGTCAACCGATCCACACTTCGTTCTCCAGGAGTCTTCATCAAGAGCAGCCAGTAAAGACGGAAGCACAAGTTTGACACCGTGTCCAGAAAGTTTACTCATTAGAACTCTCGTTGTATTATCCGTGGCCTCTCGCACGTACCTGTAAATTACAGAGACAATGAGAATTTAAGTGGAAAACGGATGGATTTCAGATAAGAAACTTCTCTTACTGGTTTGAATCTCCTAGACATTGTAGTAAAAACGGCAAAACGTGTACGATGTATGGTTCAAACAAACGTCCAAGAAATTCGCACAGCAATTCTAGGGCCATCAAAGCTCCTTCGCGATGCTTATAATTCTTCTTGTCTTGCATGGAATTGGCCAAAACGGTCATCACATCATGTTGTTTTAGAGACAATATTCCCAAACCTTTAATCAATCCTGCAAGACCATATGCTGCTCCCCGTCTGAAACGTGCAAAGCTTGTTGAAGGCTCGTCTTTGGTATCAATGACCGTTATACTTTAAAATTTCCATAACCATACCTTTCTCCGTAAGTTTCAGCGGTTAGTAAAGTTGTCAGAAGACCTTTAATAATGTCAGATTCACGGTCCTTAATGGACGGTACAAGTCCTGGCAGACAGTTGGCAACAGCTTCTTGGACCTATAATTTACACCAGTTTTTGAAGGGTCCCTGAAATGTGGTGAATGTCAAGCGCGTGTTTCGTACCTTTTCAGATGGAGTTCCTAACGTTTCCAACAACGTGTCGAATATAGACCTCACTCGGGGATCTTTTGGGTCTATGTGTTTAGCAAGACTGCCCATTAATACGACACAAGCTTGCCTCACGTTGTCGAACTGGCTGCTTCTACCAGCAGATTCCAAAGTAGATTCGATTACTTGAACAAACTCGTTCAAATGTTCTAGAACCACATATTCCGTAAGTCTCCATGAATCATCTAGTATTTCTCATACACGCAAGTGAAATTACCCTTTCCATGGTGCTGCACGACTTCGACAGCGGCTTCAAGCATTTGAGTGTGGACCGAGTTATCCCTATCGGCCAATGTTTCTGCTACCAACCAATGGAAAACTTTACGAGCCTGAAAAAAAACTTCAGCGTCAACGTTTGTTTCCATAAACGCACGTCAACGAGAAATAAACTTACTGAAGCTGACGGTAGCAATTCCGCGATTTTGCGAACAGTTAGACCGATTCCGCAACGACTTTCCCATTTGTCGATACCTTCTTGAAGAATCCTTCCAAGATGATCGTAAACAGGAGGGATCATTACAGAGTACTCGTTGTACAGCTTCATTAATTGATCTGCTATATCAGCGACGAACTTCTCGTTATGACTCAATAACTCCCTCATGGCCATCGCTGCCGATGACCTCACTTCAGAAGTAGGATGCAAGGCACCTAATCACAATGAACGGTCAAGTTTTGATTTTCAAGTAGTTTCAAAACCATTAATGTAATCTTACATTTCATTAATTCGTTGTGGAGATCTTCATAAGAATGTTTTTCTTTCTCATCCTGCTCATGTGAGCCACAAATTTCGCTGTACAGGTCCGTTGACAGACTCGCTAGTTCTCGCTCCGGATCAAACTGCTCGCGGTAAATATTTGCTTTGATAGCGTTCCAAAGTAGCACATCCTGATTCTTCCATTTACGTTCCATGGGTACTCGAAGAATACTCAAGCACTAATTAGACATTAATATACCTGTTATGTGAGCATCAATCATTTCAACTCTTTGAATTTTTAAGCCCGTACCCTCAATCCAATACTTCGGACCACACGCAAATGACTCGTTATTCCATCCAAATGTTTTTTCAGTTCCAACGGATCAACAGTACTGTAATTCACTTCGTTATCCGCTTCGGCTTTTGATAGCTCCAGTATGGCTGAAATCCCTGATTGCTGTACTCTACCGGTATTTGTCCCTAAGAGAGAGAAGTCAAGTTACACATACTTATTTCTAGGCTAACCACAATCGAACGCAAATTAAGATTGTGCCATTTACCGATCACATGATACAGCAACACCGTCATATCCACCTTCGGAAGTACGGCGATGTTCAAACTTTCGTCTGCAGACCGGTTTTTCAGAACAGCAATAGTGGTGTTCAAAATTGATGTAATGTTATCCGAGTCCTTTGAATAATTCCGCACAACACGCTCAAACAAAGGAAAACTGGTGAGATAACAGGCCTTTGTATAACGTTCAGGGTCATTGGAAAGCTACAAAAATATCATCACTATTCTTAATATGCTCTATTTAAAATGCAAAATGATAACTGAATTCGCTAAACCTTTTCGTATTCTTTGATAACACGTTTGATTGCACTCAATAAAGGCTCTTCTTGCCAGCCAGCATCCAGATCACATTGTGGCTTGATCAATCGAAGTGAAATTTGAGCAGTGGCTGTACCTATATTAAGATGAAAAGTTCAATGCGTAAGTATGACTATGACGAATTTCATTGCAGTGAAGCAACTGTTGTCTTACCTAGTACTTCGCTGGCATCTTGGAATGCAAATTTAGTTAAGTTCACGAAAAATGATGTGGCAACTGGTGCAGCAACAGGGCTGGACATGATAGTGATTAACATGTCAAAAATGGAAGGAACGATGAAAAAAATTTCGTCCGTATAGCTCCGCAGTATGGTGTCGAGTAAGCCAACGGCATTTTGAACTTTCTGGTCGAGCTAGAGAATTACACATTCGGCATCGAATTGATTCCAACGAACAAATTTGCAATCCTTTTCTTAAATTACGACGCCGGCAGCATACCTCAGCAACCTGTTTGCGAATTGCAGATTCTTTCTCCATCTGCAATTTCATAGCTTCTTTTTGTTTTGGTGTAAGCTGCGGAGCCTTACCGGATTGCTTTCGTTTTTCTTCCAGCTCCTTCCGTAATTTGATTTCTTCCAATTGATCTTGAAACGAGTATGCTTTACTTTCACGCTTCATATTCTTTGCCGAATCGCTCGCACTGCAAGAAAGAGAGAATGTTGGTTAAACTCAAAATAAGAAGCATTAGTTATGTTGATCTTACCTTTCCACGGATGAATTGTCATACAATTGGCCTGCAGGTGTTCTAAAAACGAAATAGTCGTCTCTACTGACCGTCATTATAGCAGGATCATCCAAGAACCTGTAAGAGAACAGTTGTTAATAACAGGGAACTTGAACAAGATATTCTTGAGCATCATACCTTAGAAATCGGTCCACTACTGGCTTCCGTACACGATTGTCAGTTCTGGATGTATGCACTGTGAGTGTTTGCAAAATTCTTCGGTGCAGATGGTCATTTTCAAAATTATCGATAAACGACTGAAACCGTTTCCATTCCCGACGGATGACGTCCGCAACATTCAGATGAAGCTTACGAACAACCCTTTCCCACACACCCTGCTCATCATTTTCATGGCACAAATTCAAGAATTCAACAGCAAAATCAGTCTCTGTGATTGATTTCGATTGCGATGCAGCGACGGAGTCATAGCACAAGCTTGCGACGGTCTCAATCACTTTCGGAGACACCTGATGAAAAATCCATCGCCTGATTGAAATCAAAGATGTGAATAGTTATAACGAAAACTGCTATTTAACTGACCTCCGTGAGCTTTTCCCGTTGAACTGTTTCGAAAGCTCGGACCAACGATGCAAAAATCTGCGGTCCATTATTCTTCAGCGTAAGATTCTTGACAGACCGAAGGGCAGAATCTCGTACCTACAAAGAGCTCCATCCCTTGTACCATTCAGTATTCATACAGCACCGGACACAATAGAAAGAAACATACCTTGTAACTTAAGTTCGCCAAGCAAATCGCCAATGCAGCATGTAATGAGGGTGACACTTGTTCGTTTTTGCCCATAATGAGGCTACTCAGTTCTATAACGTGTAGGCAAGAATGGAAGTCGGCAGTCAACGCAAATTTCGCATTAACTGCACCAAACAGCGGTTCCGCTTTGGGAACAGACTCCAACAATCCAGCACTTAAGCCACGATGTAGGAGAACTTGCAAAGCGATCGTTTCACTCAGAACAGGTACCTGTATAATAATAATGATAAAAGTCACTTGGAAATTTCTCGTTTTTGAACAATAACGTCATTCAAAGGAAATCAAACCTGTGCGAACTGGCCGGAATTTTTTTCGACTGCTTTGCTAATTTCCGAAAGAGCCTTAGTCAAACCTCGAATTCGGGAAGTGGTGAATATACTCACTAAGGTAGCAGTTAGAGCAAGCCTTGGCTGCCCTTTAAGGCTATTCAAGCCTTTGGGAACAAAATCAGCAACTGTATTCGGTATGTTGTCGCCAAGATTGTGAGACCAATCAGTCATCACCTCGCAGCACTCAATAAGGGTTCCCTCGTGAGCTAGTACAGTAAACACAATTGTTTAGGAATCAACCGCGGTAAAAGAAATTTATGTGAAAGGTGTCAAGACAATTTACCTTCGCCTTCGAGGATTTTAGCACACTTGTTGATTACTTCTTCACTTACATGAGCTTTCTTGTCACTCGAGACACTTGCATTGCTCATCGACTTCAAAGCCTGAAACAGCAACACTTGTCATTCAGTCAGCTCAACCAATGCTGCTTCTATCACAATAAAATATGGAAAAAATTGCACATACTTGCAAAATGCTTATCTTGTGGGAGGAAACTGATAGTTTTCCTTCAGCACCATTAAAAACAGACATGTACCAATCCACAACCTGGAGAATCGCTACATAGCCTTCAACCTGAATAGCAAACAAGATGATATATATGCTGTCAAACGGAGTACTTTCTACAACGTTCGCAATACCTTTTGTGCTAAACACTTGGATGCCCCAACAGCAAGATCTCTGGTTGCGTCATCTTGCGAATGCAAGAGGGATCCAAACATTTTCCCGAATTCCTGTGCACTAGAACTCATGTCTAGTTTCACATGAAGCAGTGCGAAGCTAACCGCCTAGAAGTTAATTGCAAGTCAAGAAGGTCAATTGTCATTCACATAACTCGAGCTCTTATCAACATCAAATTACCTCCACAGCAGTTTCTGGTGACCGAAGCATAGCCTTTCGAATAGCGGGCATCAGGATGTTATCAAACTCATCACGTCCTAACATGCTTATTATTCCTTTACTGATTGTATCCAGCTTCCACGAATCGATCTTGTTTCTTGTAGTCAAACAGTTCTGGATATACGCTTCACAAATGCTCTGTTTAGTAGCAGGTACATCTTCTATCCTCTTCTTCAAGGCCAGGTGTTGGATCACATAACTCAAGGTAATCAAACCGTTTAAGCTCTTCAATGATGTTTCCACAAACAAGGACTTTGTATCTGATTCCAAAGAGTTGTACAAGTTTCCAATCTTGTCCCTCATTGACAAGGCCAAGCGAGGGGTATGAATCAGTCCAGAAATCCTAATCAATGCATCCAAGAACTTTGATGGCAGCTGCTTGGCCCCATGGCCAATTATGCAGAGCCATTTGAAAACTTCGATAAGAGCCTTGCTCGAGCCGTCCCTAGGGTGAATTCCAAAAGAGAACTATTAACACATTCCACGAAACTGTTCATTATTTCCCAATGAGATCTTTTCTTACGTCACAACCAATTTTTCAAAAAGACTACAATAGTCGTTAATAACACTCGAAAAGGCATCTTTGAAGTTAACTCCTTCAGCTTCACCTTTCAGTACCAAGAAACGGATGAACTCGCGGACTCTTCTCCGGGACTTCGCATCATAGTATCGGTACAACGTGAGCAGTAGCACCCTCGATAACCCTTTGGCGATCCCATCGTTCAATCCTAAAAGTCATCTATCCATTAGAACCGCAACAGGCCGAATACAACATTCATCAGTGAATGGCTACTTACGGGTAGATGCTAGAGCAACTTCAACATCTTGAAAAACCTGGATCCTCGCCTTCTGGCTGGCAGTCTGAACAGCTTCAGGCAATTCTTTCAACGTCTTCACCGGGTCGATACCCGTGGTTTCCTTCTCCATACCACAGCCCTTGCCTTTCAGCAAGTTTCAAGACCGAAACCGGTTAAATTCTTCTTGATGTTACAGGAACAAATTCACTTTACACTTGCAGGGGATATTGTTAAAAACAGAATCTGGGCTATAAAGCACCCGGTTTTTCTTACTTCTATGCGTATTTTTTCCTGCTGGTTTATTTCATTAGAAAATAACAATACAAATGAAGTTTTAGAAACTTTACCAATCTACACATGGAACATTGGAACTAAAAATCTGCCACATGTGAGACCGGATGGGAGATGTCCACATCAGTGTTTCGCTTCCGTGTCTCACAAAATCACAATGCGGCTATTCGTATAGTAAGCCTCAGACGTCATAAGTGAGCACAGCCTCGATATTTAAACTTTTCGCGCCGCGCCGACGGTTTTGACAAATTTCGGAAGATTTTTGTGTTTTGAATTGGCGAGTTGCTCGATATCGAAAACGTTGAAGTTGAAGCGTCATTAACTTTTGAATGGATTTGCTCGTTCGTACATTTTTTTTCTCGAAATGAGACGGACTTTTCCCGTAACTGTTTTACCCAGGTAGTACAAAGACTTATTTGAGATAATGGATCCGCCTGAACTGTATTTTGTCCATAAGCTATTTCAGGCGGGCTTGATATCCGAGAAACAGCTAGATGCCCTTCTGAAGAACCAGATCGACACCACCACGAAACTGTTGGCCAAGCAGCCAAATGACATCATTGATCTTTTGAACTGCACTGTTGTTGTAAGTAATTGCTAAAAATATAAGCATGTAGTTGATCAATTTGGAACTTTTTGCTCGTACTTTAACTTGTGATTTCGAATATTGCAGGAGTACGAACAACTTTTATCAACCATATTTGCAACCGGTCGACCGGTAACAGCAAACTTGGCGGCTGATGCAGCCCTTTCTGGCCCTACTTTTCTTTCAACTGGAATCCCGAAGTGAGCGAGAGACAAGTGGAAGATTCAAAAGACGTTTAAAGATTAAATTGATTTACTGAAAACGTTTCTTCTAGACTTAACAACATACTCAAAGGCGGCTTCCGGCAAGGAGAGATTATAGAAGTCTTTGGGTCTTCAGGGGTAGGAAAGACTCAGTTATGCCTTTCAGTTGCTGCTAATGTATGTCGTGTTCCAAACGCTATGGTGTCATATCTTGACCTAAAGAATGACTTTATTCCAATCAGGTTTTTTGACCTTGTCAGAAGATCCGCCGAGGTAATACCGTGGGTACAACTATACCGTCGTCAAGAAATTTCATTCTAATCTGAAGACTAATGAATTTTGCTGATGACAGGGACTACGCAGGCTTTTCCTCGTCCGAGAGAGTAAATTCAAGGATATTGTAACGATCCTGGAGATGCTTGAAGAAAAAGTGAGAGAAGCAAATACTGACTTGGGACAAAATTTGAGACTGATAGTAATTGATGCTTTGCCAATGGCGATTTATCCGTGTATGCTCCCAGGAGGATGTGAGTAGAATGTGACTTTTTCGGGAGAATCTATATTGCATGTTTTGCTGATAAATATTATAAATTTTCAAGCTATGCGGCTTCAGCTGGAGAAATTATCGCACCACCTGATGTGTCTCAGCAGTGAACTGAAGATACCGATCATGATTATAAACCATGCGGTATTGGACCTGCCGAGAGGAAAACGTTTGGAACCGAATTCACCACGAGCAGAGAAACCGGCGTTGGGAAAGTTTTGGGTGGAAGTTCCTCATGTACGTTTACATTTGAGCACATTTGATGGTGCCCAATCAAAATCAAAGTTTAGAGCAACACTTGTGGATAGCAAACGCTTGAGTTCTGGTGCACATTTTGATTACAGTATTACCAACGCTGGCGTCATTTAGTGCCTGTGTTCATACTCTACATTGTGATTGTCTAGTCATTTCATCAAAGCGTATTGTGATTGTCTAGTCATTTCATCAAAGCGTATTGTGATTGTCTAGTCATTTCATCAAAGCGTATTCCTGTTCCATATATTTTTATTCATCAGATACAAATTAGAGTAAAATTTTCCTCGAAACCAGTCAGCCGAAAGTCTAACTGTCAATCATCATGTCAATTCTCCCTCAGCTTGTGTACCAGTCTGACCAGAGGAGACGAATCAGCGAGAATGATGAATTCTACGACAGTGACTTTAGGTTAAGCTGCTTCACGGACGCAACAATAGCATCAGCTTCTTGCAGGAGACGGTCCTTCAAATGTGCACTGATATCCGGTGATTTAGCTTGCTCTTTAAGGTCCTTAACTTTTTCAGTGTAGCCGCAGATATTATGGAATATTTTGATACAACGGTCATCAAGCGCTGAGGTAACAAAATATTTACCATCCGCCGAAAACTTTACGTCACTGATGGGATCTATAATGTTTATCAGAATACGAATTTATGATCGAAATCTTATCAAATTTACCAGAACATACACGACCAGAAACGTTTTCATGTTTTGAAGTTCATTACCTGAATAATGGGTTTCCACTTTTGCCAACTGGCTGCCGCGTTTCGCTGAGAACAGGTAAACTTTTGTTCCAGAAGAAACAGCAGATATACGTGAGTCATTGCTTATAGTAGTAAAGATCTTGCCACTACCGTTCTCGACAGGTACGGAACTAGAAAATCTTAAAGTAGCTTTGGTGCCTTAAAAACGATAAACATGTCTGTTAGTCACCGTCTTCCATGTCATTCTGCTACTGCTTAACGCTCATGTATCATCTTACCAGTCGTATCAAATAGCCTCCAACATCCTTTTTCATCAGCAGAGACTATATTAGTTCCATCTAGGTTAAAGTCAAGGGAGTGCACTTCTTTGGCATGTCCATCAAGGGAGTAGTTTTCTTTCAACATTTCGAAATTTCCTTCTTTATCGTAAATCACACTCCAAATGAAAATCTTCGTAGAAGATCCACAAAAGGCAACAAAACGACCACAGCCTGATAACTTCAAGCAGCTAAGAGGCTTCACATTTGCAGTGTATTCTTTCAAGATGCTTCCTTTCAGGTCCCATGCTTTGATTTTTCCATCTTTCGAAGCTGATAGCATGAACTTTCCGTTGAATGCAATAGCCAGACCCACCACCTCACTTCCATAATGTGCCTGAAACAAGACAAAAAATTAGAGGCGGAACATGCAACGAAATGATCCGATGACTACAAATAGCTGATTACCTTGTCGATCGTAAATCCTGTCGTAATATTGCCGACGCTTCCATCTGGCTTTTTACCCAGCTTGAATACTTGAATCGAGGAGTCTTGTTTGGTCGATAAGACGAAAGCCTTGCTATCAGGGCTCCAGAACAGATTTGTAGCTATATCAAAGCCCAGGTTCACTCGGATTTGCTTATGGTTATTGTCCAGAAAGTCTTTGGTCATCCATATCATAGCAGTCCTGTCTGTAGAATTTTAGGTGAATGTTAAAAATATTCTCATAGCTCTACTATTCCGTCAAGAGTACCAACCATCAGCAAATGACGCCAAGAACTTCTCGTTCAAGCTGAAGTCTAAGCCAAGGACGCTTCCTTGGTGAGCTTTAAGATTGGTAGCTAACCAAGGATGAGCTACTCCGTCGGACTTCTTCTTTTCATTTTCTTTTGGTTTTTGCTTCTTTGCAACTGGTTGCTGCTGTTGGGATTGCTTATTCTTCTTCTTGGACGAAATTCCATTTGCTCCACCTGGTAAACCCAAAATCCATTGTAAAGTTAGATTACTCAAGAACAAGCAGTGACCCAAAATAATACAAATGCAAACATTTGACCTACCATTAGCAGCGTCTTCCTTCGGTTCTTTCGTTCCACCTCGAACCAAGTACAATGCATAGAAAACAACAACAGCAACAACTACCGTTACCAGCCCGAACACTAGCTGGTCGGTGGCTAGCATTGTGAAAGATTTCAGCTGTGCTCTTGCTTTGATATTTTCTGATTTAAAGACTACAACTAAAGTATGAGACTAGTTATTAAAAATTATTATTAATGACCGCGATGCGTTGCCAGTTTATACTTCCAAATTGCCGGACCCCGCTATGGCTCTAAATGACACGTACCGGCATTTATGGATATTTTATACTTGACTTGTCATCTGCTTTGCATTATTTTGATAACAAAATTTTTTAAACGACAAGTCTTCCCGCGCAGATGACTCAAGAAGCCGAGACTCCTCTGTACCATTCCCATGCTATGGAGTGAAATGTTGCAAACCAAGAACATAATGCCCTTCGGCTCACTCGCTTTTAGGTACATATGTAAACAAAGCGCACATGTGCAAGTATCAGCTCGCGAATGTTTTACATTATTCGTTTTGATATCAGAACATTTAAAAATATTTGGTGTTGTAAAATAAAATTTTAATCAATCTCCTTTCACTCACCCGTCTCCTATTGAGAAAAAATTAGCTACATTTGCGATTTGCCATACAATTCTCCTAAGAAATGGTTCGCAAACGTCACCGGTATGTTACTTGAATTTTGAGTAATAACACATAATATTTTCTTTAAGAATTTAGCTCCCTACTTTCCAGAAAGATTACGCTTTCATTAACTATTATCTGTTGTTGTTGTTACTATGAAGATACGTCACTGTAGAAGTCCACAAACCAGATGGATGGTCAGCTGCAGTTCATAACCGATCACACTTGCTGACACAATCACTGATTTCTTCCATCAGGACACATTATGGGGTACACGGTGTAGCATTAGCAAAGACTGGTTTATTCAGTAAGTTTATCGAATATTTAAAATCATTCGTACATTTTGAGATTGTTCGGTTATCGTTAAGACCAACTTCCTCTTTCCGCAGTCGAGTTCCTTGGTCCAGACGCCCTTCTGGCTCGTGTCACCCTTCGAAGATCTGCATACAAAATCGTCATGTCGTCCCTGCAGTTTGTTACCGTAGTCGACGGTTCCAAAGTCTCGATAGCTACCCTACACACAGCAGCTACCATTCGGCATGCCAACCTGTTCGTCACAAGATACCTTCGAAATCAAATTCAGCAGCAGCTTTCCACAGGAGCTCTCGGTCCGTCAGAAAGGGCTGAACTAGAACAGCTTCTGAAGGTCAGCGAAAAGAAAGCACGACCAGTAAAAGATCCGGGGCATTCCATCAAGCGTCTGAGTTCAAAGGCAAAGAAGGCGAAAATAGAAGAGCTTCAAAATTTACTAAACAGTAGGTAGCAATAGCTTAAAGTTTTGTTGACAGCCTTGAGCTGATATTCAGCTCGTTTATCGCAATTCCAAAGTGATCACTATGATATCTTTCAAACTGAAAATTGTATTCGGTATTTAGTATTTACGTTAATGTGACGCAATGTACTCGGCATTGTTAACAAACCAAGATTGCCTTGCCTGTAGTACCGCTTCAGAATAAAAGCGAGAGCGATACTTGTTGCCTTTACTCGACATCTTAAGAGAGACTTGAATTGAGCTGAGAAGAGATGAAGAATGGTAAATTCTCGTGTAACTTCCTTTCAGGATTTAATACTCGACAGGTGCTCGGCGAGGCCGGGGTTTATGTGAATCTGCAGCACAAGTTTGATCCCGGTAAACATTGCAGTGCATCTTCACGTGCTTCTCCGGTGACTTCGGTTATAATTCTACGTGTCTTCAGGAAGGAATTATTTTTGCCTCGGTTGAATTTGGAAACCAGCGAGATTCAAGGTAAGCCAAATAATCGGGCCTCTTTAACATCAGGTTTTACAATCGTAAGCAAAAATAGTGGCAGACGACGTCTCCTAATGCTTCAGATATGGATCTTGATTTTTTCCAACTGTGAGATGGCAATTTAGCAAAATTAGCCGTCTGTACCATACTTGGCATAGGCTTGAAACATTCCGCATGATTTATTTCGATCGGTATTTTTAATAAGTGTGCCGGCGCTTCTGTTTTTGAAGCCTAATTAAGAATACACAAGTGACAAGGAAACGATGGCGAAGCGCCGATTAGCATTATCGATATATTCAGCAGCTTTTTTTCAAAAGCTCGCCATTTTCAAGCAAGCATTTGGGTGATCTCACGTGCTGTTGATTCGGGGTGGAGAAAAGATCAAAAATCTGGTTTCAA
>JAQGBJ010002157.1:0-17925 GCA_034698345.1 Sphaeridia pumilis
TGCCCTCCGCTATACACACAGCACCCAGCAGCGCTGCTACCCCGTACTAACACAGAGCCAAGTAGCAGTTACTAGGGATTGGGGAGGCTTTATTGCTCGCTCGGAGATGCGAATTTTTGTTACTTACTCAAGTCTGATATTGGTTCATTGGGGCTAGCCATGCTGGCATTACTTCGAATCAAATACCGACTGTTGATCTCAGGGTGTCAGTTATAAATTAGCATGACATTTGGACATGAGTTACAGAAGTTGGTATTGATATCAGTGCCAATATCAGCATCCTTGTCTTCTATAGTTGTAATAGTTAGTGAATGTATTGACTGCTATTTATTTTAGTCGATCAACCCAATAACGCTGAATAAAATTGAAGTCTGCCGGCGATCTCGAACGAAAACTTTGGCGATGGAGTATTACGAAGCCGGTCGTTGTTACGGCTTAGCTTCTTTGGTCCGTGATGTTCCCACTGCATTTCGGTTGGTAGCCGAATTGCAGTCCTAGGTTTTTGACAATGCATTTGGGCTTGGACGGTCACTGTATACCCAACATTTTATTGCGGAGGACCTGGAAGTTTGCTCCTTACGAATGGTCCGTGACTCCGAAACGTGAATCTTCATTCGCCAGCCTGTTATTACCCCATTTTTTTCGAACACCCACTTCCTCAAGACGATTGATGAAATTCTTACAATAAGTGAAAAGATGACAACTCATCAAGGACCAGTAAATGATCTCAATTGAAATTCAGATACGTCTAGTATTTAGTGCTTCCCCAAGATTCCACTCATCTTCCGTCGAGGTCCGTGGTGTTATTATATTATATATTATTATAGTCGACGTAGATAATAATTTGGAGTCGGTCTTGACTCCTATCACCTCTCTACCGTCCTCAGTGTCTCAACTCGCAACTCCCGGACCTCGCAGTTTTGCCCTTCTGTCCGGCTCCCGTCGACCTTCTGAAGCTACTGCTTCACAAGTCAGCAAAGGTGACTCTGATGACTCGGAATTGGCCGCTGGCTCCGATTTCCAAACCATCAATGCTCAACTGCAGCGATCTCGGGTATGTTTGCAATAATTGTTATTTCCATCACTCAAGTCACCTATGCAAGCCTACCCCGACTACTGATCTTGTTTTTGATTAAGGCGGTCGTAAGTTCCATTTTAACTCGAGGTCTAATTACTAATTTGCTTTTCCCTAGGCTAAACGTTCAAAATCCGTTCTCTCTTCCCTGCCTGGGCCATCCGCTCCGAAGCGACCAAAACCAAGCACTCCGCCTTCAAGTCTTGTTTCAAGTTCTTACACCCGGCTACCTCGGATTTGTGTAATCCCGGATACAGATAACCGGTGACCGTGTGAACGGTTTGTTACAAAGCGGCCTTTCAAGGGCATACAATACAATAATCATATAGAAAAGTGCCATTCGAAGGTGTACGGCGCATTCTTGGGACCTCCAGCAGCTGTCACTTGTCGTCGTTTGACCAGAAATGTTGCCGCGGGATGGGTGAAGCCACACAAAACCTCCGTGTCATCTATCTTCAACCCAGATCAAGATATTTAGTTGAAGCGTTCAGATGCTCAACCTCAGTAGAGTCGTGGTGTTATACGGATTTCGATAATTAACTGATAGGTTATTGTTAGCGAGAAAAGCGTTTTCAAAAAGTAGCCCTGGTGATATATGTGTTGAATTCTGGATTATGATGCCCGCCTCGTCAAATATGACTCTGGAGCAAGGGTTTGGATCCGATGTAACTACTGGGACTACTGAAGCCTATGTTTCGACGAATGAAGCCCCGAAGATCGTTGCTTCCACTACGGAAGTTACTATTGTGAAGACTACTGTTGAAGCTAGTAAAGATGTCTTCGATACTACCGAGTTGATGCTATCCCTCGAAAAGGCTACCGACGTTCCTATGACTACAATTATTATTGTGAGTTTGAGCTTAGATATGCTGGATTATGTGTAGAGAATTTTATGCTTCAAAAGAATTTCATTGTCATGCAGAAGCTTCGTAAGATGGTCTATTTATTTTATCTTAATTCGTGCCTGAAAGTGTGTGGCCACCGACAGTTATAAAAGTGAGTTTGAAGTTGACGTTAAAAATAGCATTTCTTTCTCGGCCGTCGTCACCACAACTGTAAGAGCAGGGGTAAAGTGAGAGAAAATCGCTGCTGCTTAAAGCTGCTATGGCATCGAAACATATGCGGCGGGTAGATTTGAATTTTGTAGCTGGGAGAACAAACGCGCTGATTGTTTCGTTGATGGTTTGAAAACATTTAAAGGACAATATCTAAGTGTGGATTTGTGAAGCAAATTAGACGGCTTCAACCGAAGAATTCAAAGTTGACAGTTTTTACACGCTTGAACGTCTTTCATCGTCGTACTTCATGAAGTTTCCGTAGAGGTGAGGGAGCGAGCGTGCTAATTGCCTTCAAATAATCTTCCTGACGGCTTCGACAGGTTGAGAACGTTTATTATTGTTTTAACAGGTTGGTGAGTGCTGTGAAGCAAAGTCGTCGGCTCGTACCGAAGAATTCAAAGTTGGAAGTTTTTGCACTCTTGAACGTCTTTTAAGTTTGTCCTTGTCGAATTTACATCGAAAAAGGTAGCCAAGCATTTGAAAGCTTGTGACAAGAAGGAAGCACTTTCAAAGCTAGGTATCTAGATCATATTCAATTGCAAATGATCGTTTCAAATACCTTGATGCATTTTTATACTTCGAAAGAACACAATGGATTATTAGTAGGGTTGCATCGCATTTGGGTTCAATACCTGAGGAGGAAGACGAGATTGCAGGCTGAAGTTGTTGTGGAGCAATTGGCGTGTTTCGATACTTATTTGCCAGAGTTACGGAGTAATTGGCGATTTTCGATACTCATTGCCCAGAGTGATGGAGTAATTGGCTATTTTCGATACGTTTTGGACAGAGAGATTGAGTTCAAGCGATTTACTTTACTTATTGGCCAGAGTGATGGAGTAATTGGCTATTTTGGATACTTATTGTACAGCGAGATGGAGTACAAGCGATTTACCTTACTTATTGGCCAGAGTGATGGAGTACAGGTGATTTTTTATACTTAGTGGACAGAGTGATAGAGTAATTGGCGATTTCAGATACTTATTGGCCTGAGAGATGGAATACAGGCAATTTACCTTACGTATTGGCCAGAGTGATGGAGTAATTGGCGATTTTAGATACTTATTGGCCAGAGTGATGGTGTACAGGCGGTTGTTCATCATTTTCGATCTTCAACCGCGACTGCAAAAAGCATCTTGTGAAGGAGGTTTTTCTGGATAAATTAGATTGAATGTGTGCCTTTAATGACTGTTTTACTTGAATTTGTACTGATTTGTTGCAGCTGGCTCTAAGTTGGGCCCATGTACTGGATTTTTACAAGGCCTTCCGTTAGAGTAGTTGCAAAATGACTCGAAAAAATCTGCTGAAGTTGGTCGAGGCACTTCAAGATCTCCTGATTAGTCAGTCTTTCCTCGACTTTTCAACCCGTCTCTAATGCCATAAGTGGGATTAATCATCCAACTTCGGATACCTCAAGTTGAGCTCAATGCCACCTCCGATACCGCCAGTGGGTCGGCAAATCCAACTTTTTCTGATGCTCCAACCTCGGTCATAAACTCGCCGGTCAACATCGTTCCAATGCTGCATTGAGCTCAGTCAACGGGCCTTGTAATCAACATTGTTCCATAGATTGTTGGAGCTAAACCGGATGTTGCTGTAGACGGATACATTTCTACTGGTTTTAGGGTTTTGGAAATTTCAAAATATCAAATGTGTATCATTGGGGGTACAGATTGTTTCAACGGATACGCATGCTGATGGCTTTGTTGATGAATGAACATTTATACCTCATAACGTATCCGTTATGTTACAATAATGTACTGCTATACTAGGTGGTGAACCAAAAAAAGTCAGTCCACAGGGCAACACCGAACAAATTTGTTTCTAGAACGTTGAATCATGTTCATCTGAACAGGGAATTGTTAGACCCAAATCAAAACCCAGATCGACAACAGAGGAGACCATTACAATACACCCACAGAGTTTGTTTCCGGTATTCACGTTTTGTTGATGATTGTTCTCATCATCAGTCATGCAAAATAAAATTTTCCAGACGGTCAAACGAGCTCCCAGCGGAACCGTACGTAGAGTATTCAATCCGGACTTACCAGGTCAATGTTTGCGTTTTTGTGAACATTGTTACTTCTGGGCAGTTATTGTCAATATTCAAAAGCACAAGTTTGGACATCGGCGTCACGAGGTAGACACTTCTTTATTAGGGGAAGGAGTAAGAGCTGGCAGCAGTAACATGCTGCTCCGGAAAATAATTTTTTGAGATAGTTCAAGTTAAATTTTGCAGCCAAAAAGGATAATTTCCATTAAAGTTAACCGTGGGGAATAGATTGAGCTAGTTGGTGTTCCCAAAAATTAAGGTTAAAAGTTAAAAAAGATAGTTTGAAAAGTGGCGAGTGAACCGAAGCTGATATCAAAACAACGCACGAGGTGGGGAGCATAAGCAGCAGACGTCGCGGGACATTTGAAACCAGAAGTAAGATCAACTTATTATAGTATATGTCCAGGCGAGGCCGACATCATTAGTGGATTGAACCATAAGATACTGGCACACACTTTGGATCTGATTCAGGCTGATGACCAAGGAACTGGAAGAAAGCGGGAGAAAAAGGGACCGGGCTGAAAGCAAGTCTCCAGAGGAAGTCAAGGAAAAGAAGAAACTGCAAAAGAGTACCCGAAGAACCCCTGGAAAGATGATGGAAGTGGATACAACCTCTGTATCATTAGCGGAGCGGCGGCGATTAATGGCATAGGACAACAGCTGGTGAAAATGGATGAAAAGTTGACCGCGCTGGATGGAACAAGTACCAGGCTAGCCAAGCAGGAAGAATTGACCAAAAAGGTGGACGCAAAAGTGGACCTAGCCTGGAAATGTGCGAATGAAAAGACGCTGGTGGTACTAGGAATGCCTGAAACCAAGGATGAAACTTCAGGGGTGACGGAGGGACTAGTGCTGGAACTGCTGGAGAAGATGGGATGCGAAGACACCGACATTGATTGTTGCGTCAGAATGGGAAAACCGAAAAAGGATGTAATCCGGCCAATAAAGGTGTACCTGATCAGACTGTCCGAAAAATGGAAGATTCTTGAGAGCAAGAGTAAACTAGCTTCATGCGACGAGTTCAAGAACGTGAGCATCCAACCAATGCGTTCACAAGCTGAGAGGGTCCTAGCAAAGAAGTTAATAACCAAAGGAAAAGAATTGCAAGCTAAGGAACCAGGACTGAAACTCGCCATACGGAACAAGATATTGGTTGTCTCCAAGGGAAGCAAGAGCATGGCGTTTGAGTACAATGAGGATTTGAAACGGATAGTGGAACTTGGCAGAAGAAGCGAAGTTGTACCAAACCCAGGTTTCAAGCAGCACGGAGACGATACCGGAAAGGATGGAAGAACCATAAGTTGGACACCAAGGAAAAAGTGATAAAGTGCTAAATTTAACAAGTACCTAGGTTAACAGGTTTTAAGTCTAACTTGAAGTCAATTAATTTTGGTTTATAAAGGGTAGTTAGTTAGTAAGTTAAATGCGGAGTTATAATCTATATTATTTCATTTTCCCATTATGAGAGGGATGTAATGTGCTTTTTGGATTAATAAACGAAAACTGTCCATGGGGCTCCGTTCCCCTTAGGGATGTACAGTTATACTTCATACTTCATCACGAGGTACGTTATTGCGGAAAATACATTGAAACATTCACTGTAATGGAATAACTTATGGACCAAATTGTAAAGGTAGATAAAGCTATAGATCTTCTCAAAACGTCATTCAAGCTGTCATCAGGTAAATATTGATTTTTTTATTTGTGTAAGAGAAACAACAATTGCGGATATTTCAAAAACTTCATTAAGTTCAGTTTCTCACATCAACGAAGGAGAATCTGCATTTGGTAAGTTACTGAAATAATATTAAGGAACTGGTCGCATATAGTAATATCATCCCCCAGATCGATAATAATACGCGTTTCTGTTGTTCATGCACAGCTATTGAAAACGAGAACGTCGGTAGGATTCCCAAAGGCGGGAGCAATTTATTCAGTGATGACAAACTCGGTGGGTGAAATGCGATCTAGTCAGAGAACATTACATATCAGTAATATACCAAGGGATTCAAAGTGTAGCCAGATCACCTGCTACACAAAGAAACAAAGAACTGGGAAGCATTCATACGTTACGAAAACAAACGTTTAAAGAGATGGGCATCACGGCTCTCACGAACCAATGACGCGAGGAGCGGATCCTGTTAAGCAGCGAGCGTTATTATGCAGCGATGGGGAATGAGGAGTATACATTGTCTCCCCAGAACAAATGCTTGTTTGGACCACCAGCTGTTAATACTCCAAACCACAGCTCAGCAATGGGCGCAATCAAGTTCATTTGTGCACCAAATTCTCATGCACTGTATATACTTTCACGGTATGTCTGACAGAAGCGTCTAGACCGAAAAAACAAAATTTCAAGTTCCAATCCGATTTTCAAGTGGCATAACATTCGAGTGCCAATGCTTTTTTTCGTTTCCAAGTTCTCAATTTTTTTTGTTGAACGTGATACGTTCTGCAAGACTGTTGAACAGGCCTCCAGCGAGAAGATTACTGGTGAGTGATTAAAACTTTAATTGTAACAAAAAGTGCAATTTTAAAAGCTTGTGTAAATATTGCATAAATTAAAATTAGCGAGGGTTTCATTTGTCACATATAGTTTGATTTTGCAGCTGAAAGAGAGCTTCATCAGACCGACCAGATTACGCAAATTCTTGATATTCGACGGGGTGGAAGGCGAAAATGAGCGCATGCGGAATTGGGACCGACGAACAGCATTAGCATGCCGCCCATTGGTAGCAGCAGTAGAGAATGAGGATTTTCATGGAACCAGAGATTATGCATTCCATGCAGTTGATACCCAATAGTGATGAGAGACGTGTTTTAGTAACGTGTTGTCCACGACCTGTGTCTTATCGCTCACTGTCAACTCAGTCTTACAAAGCTTACGAGCATTATCAACCACCATGAGAGGCGTCCCCGTTACTTTAACCCGGACGCCTTCAACAAACACAGCTTCATCCCCTTTAATGCGACGCCAACTGCCACAGCTGTCTGGCATAACAGCAATGATGTGTTCACACAGTAATGAGTAATGAGGGATGGATTACATGGGAAATATGAGGCTGCCGAAGAACAAAGCCTATGAACGTAAAGAAACGGAAAGTCCTAAAAATATGATTTATGATGGATGTTCCGACCTTCAAGGTTATCGTCAACAGCCGTTTGTAGACTATGGAGAAACTTATTCACCTGTGGTTTCACCGCAGGCAACAAGAATTCTTGTTGGTTTTGCTATGTAGTCGAACAGGTATTCAACCCAGTTTGATATCAAAAATGCATGACTATATGGCCAAATCGATTGTGATATTTACGTCGAACAACCCGGAGGATTTGTTGAAAAAAAGAAGGTTATGTTTGGAAAAAACAATAAAGCTTATGCGGCTTGAAACAAAGTCCTAAGAATTTTCACCAAAATTTGAAAGAAACTCTCAGCAAAATTGGCTTGATGCCCACCCATTGCGATTCCGGTTCTATAGTTACATTTTGGTGGGTGGTGAGCTCAAAATTTTTCCAAAATAAAATTTTATCGTCGGAATCCCCTCACTAGCCAAGCCTCAAGCAAAATAGTTCATAATTTTCACAATTCTGGTAGTCAAGTTTAAAAAATAATTTCAAAATGTCAAGTTTGTGGTAGCGGAGTTTCAAGGTTCGTTTGTAACGTCAAGTTTCAAGTAGGAAAAGCATGGAGCCGGTTACTTGGTAACATCAGAATTTCATATTTCGCGTGGTGAATTCTAGATAGGATGAAGCTTCGGATAAGAGAGACGAAAATGACACAAGAGGTGCAAAAGAGGCTAGAAAATTTGAAAATTCAAAAGGAAGGAGTGGAAATCGGAAGGTATTCAGAAAAATAGACATATCTCTACAAGAAATCCGACGGACTGATGGAAAACGCTTCCCGCTTTTCCTACTTTCTTCCTGCGGACATTTCAACGCTTTCTCAGCTCGTGATCCATTACAAGTGCTGGTGGATTGAAAAGTGCAACGGCAAGAGAAAATTCGTACAGAATTAGTAGAGTTTAGGAGGGCGGAATTGGGATGAAAATGTGGAATAGTGATTCCAAGGAAAAAATCCTAGGGACTTTGAAATATGTGAATAGTACGGGTAAGCATTGGCGGATTCTGTGGATTCAGATTAAGAGCTTTCGAAAGTTTGAGGAGAAGCGTAGTAGTGAGTCAGATTAGTTCGGGACCTAGGATTTTGTTACGTATTTGTTACCGGATTTGCTTACGTGCAATCTTAACTTCTGCATTTGCTTTGTAAGCAAAGCGGATGTTATTGCCTTACTAACTCTCAACAAGTCTCTGCTAAGTCGATTGCACAAGACTTGTTATTCTGTACTTTGTACATGAGCTCATACCGCACATTCTAGTTCAACTTGAGTTCATGCCATCCATATATATTCTATCTTTTGCTAATAAAGGATCACTTGGTTCCTAGACTTCATGAGGTTCAGATGTATAAGGCCTAAAATGTAACATGGTAGCAGAGTTTTGGTTTGTCGATCAACGGCAGGCCTTGAATGCCTTGTGAAAAAGAAAATAGTTTGAAAACAAGTTTAAAGTTTTTGTGGAGGCTGTGTGGAATTCAGTGTAAGATTTGGTCCTGTCTCTGTGCTGCTGGACTCGTTTAGAGTTCGAGATGGCGGAATCTGTGTGTCAAGATAAGATTGTGACTCTGAATGACACCAACTGGGACATGTGGAAGTCTCAGTTGACCTACACGCTCGAAGCAGCTGAATTATGGACCCAAGTCACAAGAGTTTGCGTAGCACCAGCGACGGATGCAGCGAAGGCCAAGACAGCGTGGGACGAGAAAGACGACCAGGCGATGGCCATCATCATGCAATCATTGCAGCAGAAGCAGTATTCGCATGTCCGGTTATGCAAGACTCCGAAATAGGCTTACGAGAGGCTCGCGAAAATTTACGCCGACTACAGCCAAGCTAATATCCAATTAACCCTTAATTCGTTCATGAACTGCCGAGTTAAGCCAAGTCAGCCCTTTTTGGACGGGTTCCCGAGACTCTTCTCAAATTTCTCGACCTGTTAGTCAAATTTCTCAGTCCAGTGGGCAAAGTCAATATTCTCGACCTGAAGGTCGAATTTCTCAGCCCAGTGGGCAAAGTCCTCAATCTCAAGCTCGAAGAGGTTCTCCAGGCATTGGCTCTAAAATTGCAGATTTCAATCATGAACTTGAAATTGGAAATCAGGTGATGCCACAATTCAAATGCCGTCGGCTGATAACATTTCTCTAGCCTTGGCTGGGGCTCATCTCGGAGACTTCAACTCAAAATTCAACGATCAAGTTGTTCTCAACATGAGCGATATCATAATGACAGAGGATACTTGCAATTGTCTCATCGCATAAAACGATGGGCGCCTGGCGACCATCATGTTTTGGTTTGGACTTTATTATCATGTTTTGATGCCTTTTGTTGAAGTACGCAAACCCGAGTAGGTAACGCTGGATGCCGACCGATGGCGCTATCACCTCCACTTTTAATTTGAGACAGAAATTCCTCCTTGTTTGGTCACAGCAGGACTTTGAAGGTCCACTTGCGGATCTTCCCCTTGTTGAATTTTGCAACTTCAAAACTGAAACTGAAGTGCTGTTACTGGGCTTACGGATTTCCGATCAAGCTGAAACGTTTCAGGGTCAAAGAAGGCACCCAAGGGTTCCTCAACAGTATCCCACAGTTTACCTTCAAAGAACTTCTCACCTTGAAAAAATAGTTTTTCTTTTGCCTCAAGATAACATTGCATTCCAGACCCGAAAAACACCAGTGAGCCGACACTGAAGATTCACGGTTAACCCCTTTGGAAAAAAGTTATAGTTTGTTCTTGGAGTCTCGGTTAGCCTGACCCTTACTTCTACTGGTACCGGTTAACTGGTTAACTTTTGAGCGGATCTTAAAATATTGCGTACTTTTGCTTGTGCATTCATAGTTGGAAGTAATAGGTTCTCTTGGACATTACATTTAGCCGTTGTGGTCAATTTCGCTATGAGTTTATCAAGCAGGGAACCCACCTGTGGAGCTATTCGTAAATTAGAAAATTCCTCAACTTTGGGCTGTCTTAATCTACTACACCTTGTTGGCTATCTTCTAGTTTGTAAATTTACTCGCATAGGTGCTTGGAATGACATGCAAAGGAAAGCGGATAGTTTTTGTTGTGCTTTCTATGAGTATGCCCGTGTGAATATCTGAATGATGAGTTTGTTAACAAAGATCCTTTGTTAAATTCACGGGTGGTTGGTTCTCCCATTATTTCCATTATTCAGATTCGTTTTGAAACTGCAATGGATGTGACTAGCAGTTTCGATATCTGACTTGTCGTATGTTGCGTAAGTTAAGCCCGTCCCGTAGATTCAAAGAGGATTTTGGCTTCTGTGGATTCCCGTTTCGGCAGATGACTTGGTCAAAAGATGGATCAGGAGAAGTCATATTCACTACACTGAGCGCCATCTACATTCTTCAGTATGCACTCAGTGCATTCATGATCCTTTGCACTAAACTAGATGGTAGAGTGAGAGCCATAAATGTTAGCAACGAACGATGGAAGGTGAACGTGGAGATGAGTATTTTACACAGCAACATACGACAGAGCTGCAAAAGCATTGGAAAGTACTCGATGAAGAAGAGCAAGGATCATCAGGCACAAGGTGACTCTGAGGGTGTTATTGGTTTTGACGAGCGAAAATCGGTGAGAAGCAGTTTATGTTGTATCAGGTTCGAGGGAACCCTTGATCCTTTTGGTTGAGAGCGAGGTGAAGAGACAAGGGGAACCTGCAGTAGCGTGATCCCAGCGCTGTTTTCCGGCCCTGAACAATGCTTTGGAGGGAAGAACCCAAGGACCTGCTTTGTGTCTGCGCCCTCCCATTCTTTATTTTAGCTGTTTACCTATGCCAGTCTGGAGCGCCTCTTGTGGAGGCTTGGGCTTACTAAGCTCTTTGGTCTTAATCATCTCTACATGCTGGTCGAGATGGCCGTTTTCCCAGCTAGGCTTGGAGGCAGTGTTGTTGTGGGTAGGGAAACGGACATTGTTCAAATTGTTGTTGTTGTGAAAAGTCTGGCAATTTTCATACGCGACTTGCTAATTTAATCTCGACGTGTATCAAGGTATATTCAAGATCCACCACTGTAATGGCGGGCAAGGAACCGCAACTCCTGGATCATGGCGTGCGGCCAAGTTCAACGGGAAATTCGCAGGTAATTACTTGATTATAAAGCTAATCGCTGTTGTAGCTTTCTCATGTCGTGTTCGTACAAGTTGTATTTATAATCCCTTCCTCGGTTTTTCAAGGTGATTTCAGGGCAGATGATGATATTTCGGGTCCCGCTAATCAATTGCAACTTGTTCAACATGCACCCACGGTTCCAGGGTATACTTCCGCAACTGACTCAGTTTCTGACTCCACGACCGCTGGCGCCACAAGTAACCGACAGGAAGTCGAGGACGAAGACGGCGACGACGCCTTAGCAACAGGAGCAGAGAAGCGATTCAAAACGAGTCTACTGATCGGTGGTTCCTTGCTGATGGACGGTATTGACCCCCCCCCCCTTGACACTCAAACCACTTCCGGAAACATGGAGGTAGGAGATGATGGATGCGGGAACCCAAAAACCCCGATTGCGACTTGCGCGATGCCTCGCCTTAGAAAGTCGGTTTCTCAGAAAGTCGAAACTCTCACGCCCCCACTTTGCCTTGGCTTTTGCTGTAGCCACAGTGAGCGGTGTCATTTGCGGCCATCGTGGTCTCCTCCCAACGGGGACGTTTAGCGTTAACGGTGCTGACCCAAAGGTTTCTAGGGTCTTTGGCCGCCCTATCACCCAAGTTCGATTTTCGGTACGGTATTAAGGATAATGATTGTGTGTCAATGTATCTAGCGATTGAGATTAATCTTTGGTGTTTCTACAAAACCTTTCAGGTATGGAGTCTTCTAAAAACGCATGTCGTAACTCTCGATTCGCCATCGACTACATTACAGGAAGCGATGGTGCAGTTAGAAGCCTTTGCTGAGCAAAACGTACAATTGACTGGCTCTTCTTTCGCACTCTCTTCGAGTTGCCCACGGCTTACCAAGCCACGTATGGACAAACATTCGGCGCTATGGGATGACCTTGAGCCAGACCATCAAGAGGTTGTTTAGATCCGAAATGCACTATCCGGCGCCTTCTTGTACTTTGACTCTGGGTGGTCAAGCGCTGACGGTAAGTTATAGCCATTTGGGTTATTAAGTAGCTAGGAGTAATTTTTTTCTAGATTCAACAACTTGATCCGTAAAAGCTATGGAGTCTATATAGAAATATTCTTGTTTTCCAGGGTCTGGATATTCTCCCTAAAATTCCACCGAAAATGAAAGATGTCGTTGCTGAGCCCCTGCTCGGGATATCGTCATCAGCGCCAGTGAACCATGTAGACCCAGTTGTAGATGCGGACTATCAAGCCGTCAATGATGATGGTGAGCCGACAGTTGAAGGCGGAAAGTAGAAGCAGGTGAAGAAGGAAAGGCAAAAGACAGACACGAGCTTGAGAACACCAACGGCACATTAACTGAGCGAATTGGAGGCAAATTCCGGGACCTGGTCCACTACCCACAGCATCCTCCACATCAACCGCTATCTCCAGTTTCTTCGTCGATATTTTCACGGAAACCAACCCCTCAGCTCAGAACAATACCATCAGTTTCCCTCTGCTTGGTCATCTTGGCTCACGGGATCCTTTGAAGCCTTACGTTCTGACCTTAAACACTTCACAAGGATTTGAAACCGCGGTCAGACCTGATCACTCTGGAGCTAGCAATCAACCCCTATGGGATGTTCCCTTTTCTGGAAGTGCTACTGTATGTTTTTGAACCAGTTTGCAATACCAGAATCTGCTGACTAATCAGGTTTCAATGATGTTAACGAACAATATTTACAGGCTCACGCAGAAGAGTCTACTTCCATCATCTCTCCCGAGTATTTATTTCTGGTGGACGCGTTGGGGAGCCATACGGAATTTACTCAGCTGAAGAGAGAAACGGATATGGTGAGTTGACATTTGGTGCTTGAGTCATCAACTTGATTTCTTGATGCTGACATGGCTACGTCGTTGCAGGACTGTCAAAAATATACATTTTGAGACCTTTAAGTCACAAATGTTTATACAGGGGGCTTGGCGTTCAGAGAGCCGGGAGAGTGCGTTTTGCGTCGCAACCAGCTGAAAGACTGGGTCAACTCAACGGAAGTCAGTACTATTGACTGTGTTGGACAACCATCAAGGGCCAACAGTGTCACGGGGAAGACGGGAGGAGCTGTGACCCCTGGCGCTGCTACAACTGACGTGCCCACCGACGTAAGTAAACTTTGGTGGTGATGATGATGATTGAAAAACATCATTTTGAGTTTTGGCTTTGGTCAACAACAGCGAAAAACGCACCAGCTTCGGACATGACAGCCTACATTTAACGATGGCGGCGCTTTTAGCCCAGGGCTAATGACGTTCAACTCGCGGATCCATCCCGTCCAGTGGCTTCATACCGCCTGGCCGTAACGTTTACAGCGACAACTCAAGCCCTCAAACTCCTGACCAAGAAGCTTTTTAAGACATTGGACTGACGATGAAAACGACCAAGGTCAAGCAAATGCAGCTTCAAGTTTGAGTCGGTCTAACCCGCTCTCCGAAAGATGCACAAGCCGTTTAAGTTTAAAAGCACGTAAGTTAACATGCCGCTGCTGCAAGCACATACATACCTTATGTACCTGCTGACGGGCCATTCGATTACATTACAGTGGGGATCAGGAACCTTTATAACTAAAAATCTCAAGAATCAATGCCGAGTTTTCCAACACATCAAACGTCATCCTGAACTAATGACTGTTGATCAGATCAAGTGGAGTCTGAACAGTCCTTTTCTACGTAATCTGACCATATGGCATGAACTGGGAATCAAAATCTAATTTTCAATAAAGCACACGGTGCTGTAAGATGGAACCCTAACCACCACTTAACTAAATTAAGGGACATTGAATTAACAAAATATAATTTTTATACACATGTATTTTATGTGTATACGAATGTGTAATAATTTCGATGAAGTTTTTATACAGCGCCATAGGTTGATATTTATTGAAGGTACAACTTTGAAATTTGTTTAGTTGTCTTTAGAATGTGAATCTTTTTAGCAAACTGGCGCGAAGGACAAATGTAGTAATTACAGCTTGGCCGTAACAGTGTACAAAGCTGCTCATCTTGTTTCTGTCCGAAACTGCCTGCAACCAAAACTGGTGATAATTCCTGACCATGGAGCATGCTGAGATATTAATTCAAACTAAACGTGTGCATCGGTAGACATCACTTAACTGGTTAATGGAATGATTGATCAACGGATTAATTCGTATACACTTGCATTCTATACGTATGCGATCACATGAAATAATTGTTTGAAGTGATTTTTACGCAACGATTCCTCACTATTTTTTCAAGATTGAATACTGAAAATTAGACCAGTCTAGAAATGAGGCTACAAAGCTTGAAAACAAACTGGTATATAAAACAGTTGCAATGATTCTAAATCCTCAATCAGTGTACATAATGATTGTTGGTACAATTCATATCATATCATTAGCCGGCCAGCTCGGGGTTCAAATCAAATTTTGAAAAACTGTGGTGACGTAGTTGAGGAGCAGGGCCGTCCGCGCCTCCGGCGCGGAAGACCCTACTCCTCGGTATAGTAAATTGGTTATGGTGAATAGGCGTCCGCGCCTTCGGCGCGGCCACGCAGTAATTCTCCAACGCTTGTTTGTGAGTAATTCGTATTAAATATTTAGGCGAAATCTTAACGTTACTCGACTTACTTTATAACGGAAGAACTTTTATATACGTCTGTTTAATGTGTATATAAATTGTTATGCAGATGTCTAAGCAAATCGGGGACTCATAAAATTTGTTGAGGTTATGATAATAGGATTTACTAGCCTTCGAACTTTCGCAAAAGTAAGTTTGGCGGTCTTTGTTGGTTGACCTTGGTTAGAACCGCTTAAAAAAGAAAATTTGGTGGAGTTCAATCGTTTTGGCGTGCATGACCCCTCGGAGTCTCGCAGATCAAACGTCAACACATAACATCATTTCGCTAACACTAATTGTACTCACACCGAATCAGCTCTACAAACACTATAACGTGGAATGTTCCACAAAGTAGATTTTTAACTAATACGAGACGTACGCCCCAGTTTATGCTTTCCTGTTTATATGGACTTTGGCAACAAACTGCTACACATTCATTTGCTACAAGGTATGTTTTTTATGACGTATATTATCTGCGGCGTATATTTTCCACCACGTATATTCTGCTACGCAAATTTTCTACAAAGCATAATTTCTAACGTTATTTCGTACGACTTTTATGTTCTTACGTAAATTTTCTAGAACGCATGTTTGTGACGCATATTTTCTTTTTCTGTGACATACATTCACTAGGACGCATATGTACTACTATATGGAATGTTGATCAACTGCGGGTTGCCAATTGCGTGCCCCTCCAGGAAAATCCATCAATTGTCAATATAATTTATAAGTCATAGCTCCTATTCATTTATATTTTTGACTTCTCGCGATTGTCACCTCTTTGAGACCAAACATAAGTGTTGGAGACCAAACAATTAATGTTCAGGGTCTTGGAAGATTCAAGCATCTAATTTATGTTTTTAATACAGTTAGCACCTTTAAAAATGCCCCATGCCCTTAAATGTTGTGGCGATCGTGATAGCTCTTGGAGTCAAAGGTGAACGTGTGTTTATTATCTGAACGCCACTTTTATCTTAAGCCAACAGGTCACGGAATCCCAAAAGGAATTTGTTCCAGTCATTTTCCTTGTTTTACTTTGTTTCTGTCGAGTATAATTTATACCAAATTATCGTCAAACCAAGTGGACTCATCTAGTGGCTGCGAGTCGACATTGTTCAGCTCTTGACGGGCTGTCAGCAGGTCCTTTTTCAAGACAGCTATTACAATTAGTTGCCAATTTTGTAGCCAGATAGCAATGTTCCGTCACCGTGGACGAATGGTCATTGAAGTGTGTTAACCAAGTTCAAACTGTCAACAGTGTTGCGTCATGAATACCTCCAAGTGCAGCTAGTGTTTTGAGACAACGTTTTCGGTTTGGCTTTAAGCACTGAAATGCACGGTGTTATTCATAGCTCAATTTTGTAATCGCAAACAGTAGATTCACGAAACTAAAAGAGCGAAACAGGACTTTCACATCTGGCAACGTTCTAGGTTTTGTCAACCTCAGAAAACAGAGTCAGAGCAAACAAGCGCGCGGATTATAACATCGAATCTCACTTGTGCTTGTTTGTAAACAAAGCTTCACAAAATTGCTATTTCGCCTAATTGCCTTGTATTGATTGTATTGACCTCATATGTCTGAAGTACAATCTTACTTATCAAATCCAGGCAGTAAGCGAGTAGTACAAGCAGTGACTGAAATAGAACTTCCCTCCAAACCCCAAGGAATTCTGTGCTACTGACACTGTTTGCTCCTTTTCCCACTAAACTGCGCTCGCACTTCCCTCCAGGCTCCAAGGAGTTCTGCGCTGCTGTCACTGTTTCCTCCTTGCTTCTCTCCTCCTCCAATTACGTAATATGCACACCCAGTAATTTCAGCGGATTCGTCGCTCTTCGTTTCCTCATGCCCCTTCATGCCGGTTCACATCTTTTCCCAACACCTGCTTGCTCATACCCCTTAATGCCGGTTCCTATAGTTTTCTATATGGAAAATTACAAATTTGCGAATTCCTTCATATCTCCTAAACGGAGAGGAATTCGCAAACTAAACCCAATATAGACAATAGAGCTCAAAAAGTGGTCTATTTAACATGGCGCTGTAGTACCGGTTAAAGTACACACAGCGGCCATATAATTCGGCACAAAGAATCCGAACTCCTTTCCATTATGTCCCCCTACTTCGTAGGGTTCCATAATAAAATCACAAAAACCCAAAACCGATCGCATTCATGTCACTGCTCCTCCTTATATTATCAGTTTCGTCAAATCAGAAAATTCACGCAGTACAAGTCAATCACGAATTGATAACATTCGTGAAATTCGTTAAAATTACACGACCAATACTGCACACGTCAATATAAGGTGGCCCGCCATAGCCAAAGTACAAGTATAACCGATGAATTCAAGTGCAAACATGCAAAAACAAACAGCAGTATCAATAAATAGCAATAAATTATATATCCATCATCATCAAAAGGGTTACAAAATTCACTCAGTCAGGAGCATTAAAAAGTCAAGTCAATATTAGTACATTCAGTCAAGAGGAATAAAAGAAATGGCAGCAGGGGTGGGAATACCCACCCGAGTATTCATTGGACATACTTCGTTCACTAGTGCGGTCTGATGGAGGACACTGAAAAACGAAGAAAGCGTGTAATTAGTTTCAAGTCAACATTTAAAAAAAAACTCCAACTCACCATGTAAGAGCCGCCGCCTAGAGCAGTTTCCATTCTTCACAAAAGCGCTGAGGAGTGGGTAATCCGTATTTATACGAAATCAATACCCGATTTGATACAAGTTTTCGCAAAAATGCGAATACAAATACGGATACGAATAAACCGGGGGACCCGGTGTTGAAAGGCAGCTTTAGCCAGCAGGAGATTTTTGAAAGTCACTATTATTGAATTCAACGATCTTAAAAAACTTCCAATTGACCTTTGACCCCGCTGCCGTTGACCAAGGTCAACCAAATC
>JAQGBJ010002158.1:0-17915 GCA_034698345.1 Sphaeridia pumilis
ACCCATTAGATGACGAAAGATCACACGCAATGACCTTGGGCGTCGCCAACTATTCAGCCAGTCAAGTGGATTCAATTGATGATGGATGGTAACAAAAAGCTGGCTCGGAGGGGTCTCTTCTCCGATCTGATCATGTCCTTTACATAATCGTCGTCGTCGTCATTGTCATTACCACTTGGGGAAACTGGGATGAGGACCAAGTCATTATGACACAACAAGAGCGTCTTCGTTCCATTTGATGAATCAGAGCATGACACAATTTTACGTGAAATGGTATTTCGCTCGGCGATAATAAATTTGTTTAACGACGTATTTAGCTTCCGAAGATCTCGTAAAAAGTAGTTCCGTTGTATCCGACGTTAGAAGAAGGTTCATTTTGGAAGGTGATGTACATTCTTGTTGTCTCTATGCCCAGACCACCGCAGATCTTTTCAAATAGAGCTTTGGAATGAGTAATATTTTCCTTGACGCCGAGCTTGCCGATGGACATCAAATTGGCTATGGCACAAGGCGCATCAGAACCTCCGAAGACCATCTTTTGGTCAGGGACAATTGTTACGACACAGTACTAAAGTATAAAAGAATGACACTTAGGTTTATCCTGTTAACGGCTTTGTACTTCAAGTCACCCAAATAATTTAAAAGCTTTACGTTTTCGGGCTTGCCCAAAATCTTTGCGATGAGGCTGCACAGTTCCTTCAACAGTTCAGTGGTGACTTTAGCACCGCTAACGTTCGTCTCGATCTTCAAATGCGGCATTTTGTGGTTACACGAATTCCGGGAAAATGCAGAAATGAGGAATAGATCGGGTGAATGGCTGGGAAGCAAACAACAGTAAATGAGCAATAATAAGTTCAAAGCCGATGTCAATCACGATTCCTCAAGGTGAAATCGAAGCTTCAGTTTTTCTTTGAAGTAAATTGCCGCCGGAGTCTAAAGTTCAGTGAAAATGTCATTGAGAGGTTATTTTTTGTGCACCTGTCCAGCAAGGCGGAAAATTCAAAATTCTTTACATGTGCGAGCGGCAGTAATAACGACAGAATGTTGTTTATGTTGTGCGGTGCAGTGGTCCGCGATGCACGTGTATATAATTTTTGCATTCTTATACCGTAAAATTCAGTCGCGAAAACTATATCGATTATAATTAAAGGCTGGATTATATAAAGTTGAGAACATTGTTAGCTGCGGTGCTGGGAAGTTACGGTTAAATTTTCAAAACTAAAATGGAGAAGAAACAAAAAGAAGCTAATCGCTTCAATAAAAATGCGAGATCTGGACAGCATGTAGTTGTGGAGCCGAGTACAACTGATTCCGTAAGATATGGTTGCTCCGATCAATTGAATAGTTTTCATTCATTATCAATATCAAATGTGACGATTCGTAAATAGGTTCCGCTCGAGCTGCCGGTGGACACTCGCAAGTACGATGAATCAAATCAGCTTGTTCTGCCTTCGAAGAAAAGAAAAACTTTTCTCAAGACAGACAATACCCCAAAGCAGCAGAAAGTTTTGTCTAGAAAGCAACGGAAGAAGTTGGAAAAGATTGTTGAGCGGCGTGAGAAAAAAAGCAATCGAGCAGATTTAGTTTCTGAGCTTCAGAACTACCAGTTGTCGTCGGAAACGTACAAGCTCCTAACACCATTAGTGAAAATTCAAACGGAAGGCTTGAGATCCATCACTGACAGCGACTTAATTACTCCTAAAGTTATATCTAGCACCTCCACGGGGCCGAAGAAGCCAAAGTCTGGCTGGAAACGAAGTGGTACTATTCTTGCTAACAAGCAAAAGTACTTGAGCTGGAGCCGGAGATTCGTTCACGGAGGTGCCAAAGAGGGGAGCAGCGATATTTTGGGTTTCAGTGACCAGGATGACTCATCAAGCGCAGGAGAAGATTTGGACGATAATACGGAGAGAACTGGTGGTGATACTGACAGTGCTGAAGATGATGACCTGGAAGATGTAGAGGACGAAGTCGAAGAAATACAGCCTGCAAAACCGGAAGAACGTATGAACGTCGATTCAGAACTGGCTTCCGAATCAGGTGATAACAATGTTTCAGAAGAACGGCAAGAAGTTGTTGAAGAGCCCATCAAAAAGACCATCAGCAAATCTCAGCCTGACAAGACACCGAAGAGAGTCATTCATGTAAACAGAACTACTGAGATTGAAGCAGTAAGAGCAAAGCTTCCAATCATCCCTGAAGAGCAAATAATTATGGAACAGATTACTGAGAATCTAGCAGTTGTACTCGCTGGCGAGACTGGATGCGGTAAAACTACTCAAGTTCCTCAGTTTCTTTATGAAGCTGGTTATGCTTCTGACGGTCGTCTTATAGGTACGTTTCCTGCACTTCTTGTTGAAGCTTGTTGATCTCTTTTGGTCTAGTCGCTGATCATGAATTTTGTAGGAATAACGGAACCTCGTCGTGTAGCTGCTATATCAATGGCCAGGCGTGTTGCGGAAGAGCTGAATCTGACTGACGATGAAGTGTCTTATCAAATTCGATTCGAAGGCAACGTGACACCGAAGACGTTAGTGAAGTTCATGACCGATGGTGTATTGCTGAAAGAAATGGGTCAAGATTTTTTGCTGAAGAAATACTCGGTAATCTGCATCGACGAAGCGCATGAACGGTCATTGTTCACAGATATACTGATCGGTGAGTGTAAAAAACAAGATACATAATAGCGTCTCAAATTCCACGATTGCAATGTGTTACAATTTTTTTCAGGTCTGCTATCACGTTGCGTACTCGTGCGGAAGAAGCGAAATGATCCTTTAAAACTAGTTGTGATGTCGGCTACTATGAGAGTAGAAGACTTCCTAGAAAACAGTGTACTATTCAAACGGAAGCCAGGATTTGTACATATTCCTGCCAGACAGTTTCCTGTACAAGTTCATTTTAGCAAGTTCACCCCAGAAAATTATGTGAAGGCAGCTCTTAAAAAAGTTGTACAGATTCATAAAAAGCTACCGCCGGGCGGAATTCTGGTGTTTGTAACTGGACAGCAGGAGGTCTTGGCATTATGCAAGAATCTGGAGAAACTTTTCCCGTCATCGGAACACGCGACAATTGATGGCAAAAAGCCCCTGAAATGGAAGAAACGAAGGCATGGAAATGATGATAATGCTCGAAAACTGAAGACAATAAATCTGGATGAAGCTAAGCCTTTCCCGTTTGAAGAAGCCCAAAATAATAGCGAAGCAGAATCAGATGATACAGAGGAAGAAGATATGGAGATCGATGAAGATGTATCTAATTCTGATCCGTTGTACGTACTGCCGCTGTATTCAATGTTACCAACTGATCAACAGCAAAAGGTATACACAGCAATGAAATTATTGAATTAGGTACAGGCAAGTTTTACCACGCCGGTTTTTTTTATTTTGCATAGATTTTCCAACCCCCTCCTGCAGGAGCAAGACTTTGTGTTATATCTACCAATGTAGCTGAGACTTCATTAACAATTCCATCCATTAGGTACGATCTCAAAAATCATTCCCTGGACCAAAGATTAAGTTCAATCCAAATATTTTTCAATTAGGTATGTTGTTGATACCGGGAAAGTAAAAGAAAAATTATGGGACAAAGTGACTGGAGTTCAAACTTTCAACATCATGTGGTGTTCAAAAGCATCATCCGAGCAGCGTACTGGTCGAGCTGGTCGTGTAGGGCCGGGCCACTGTTACAGGTCAGAAAAATTATTAATTTGGGAAGCATAAGATTGAGTTTGATTTTGAGCTTCTTTGACCTTTAATCTTCTGATAGGTTATATTCTTCCGCTGTGTTTGACAACGATTTCCCACAATATTCTACACCCGAAATCAAATCACGACCCGTGGATGACATGGTGCTCCTAATGAAATCGATGGCAATCGATAATGTCCATAAGTTCCCTTACCCAACGCATCCAGGAGATATCCAACTCTCGGCTGCGGAAACTATTCTGTACAATTTGGGGGCTGTAGAACCAGTTGTCAGCACGAATGCGAAACGGTACCGGATAACCAAGTTAGGAGAAACAATGGCTGAGTTTCCGGTTGGCCCTAGATACGCGAAAATGTTGGCAATGAGTTTTACATATTCGTTAGGAGAGTATATGATACTGCTCGCGGCTGCTCTGACAGTACAAGTAAGTATTTCTGTATTCAGCCTTGAGACTTGAACTACAAATTGTAGAAACTACACAATATAATGGATTTTGTTTGAAGGAAGTGTTTCTCGAATCGCAAGACAACCAGGAAGCTAACGAATATTTCGTAAAGTTGAGGAAGAAATGGGCTGGGTCGGGTTTACCTGCTTTACTGGGTAAGTGAGTGTACATGATGTAGAAATATTTACGTTCGCATGGGATAATTGTGTCGGTCATGTGGATGATACGTTTCAGGTGACGCTATGGTTCTGATCAAGGCTGTTTTGGGTTACGAGAAAGAAAAAGGGTCGATAGAATATTGCCGAAGATCTGGCCTAAGACACAAAGCAATGGTTGAAATACGAAAACTGCGACGACAACTGACACAGCACATCAACTCCTTCTTACCTGAAAGCGAGCAAGTTGCGTTGAATCCAGCATTGGGCCCACCGAGTGACGATCAAGCTAGGCTTCTGAGGCAAATAATTCTAAGTGGGTGTCCAGATCGAATTGCTAGGAAAGCAACTGCTGATGAAGTTGCTGATGTGGAAGACGCTCACAAACAGAAATACGCTTATAAGTAAGGTTTCGATGATAATCTGTGACGTGGAGCTGAAAACTACTAACGTCATCTTTTTTTGTTTGCAGATGTGCGGAGTTCGAAGAACTAGCTTACATACATAGTAATTCATCACTAAAGAGAAAGCAACCGCTATGGATCGTGTATCAAGAAGCTTTTGAGCTCAACGGCAAAATTATGTTAAGAGGAGTTACAGCGATCGATCCTGACTGGATTTACCAATTGTGCACATCGTTATGTACGATAGAGAAAATTCTGAAGGATCCGCCACCATTCTACGACGAGTTATCCCAAGAAATCAAATGCTACGTAAAAGCAACGTACAGTAAACATGGATGGGAACTTCCGACTGCCACCGTAGACCACCCCCTCAACGCAGAGAAGTACAGATATTTTGCTCAATTCTTGCTCCAAGGAGAAGTTTTCCCGAGTTTGAGCAAATGGAAACCTCATTTGGTTTCGTCGCCAGTAACAATGACCAAATCCTGGGCAGATCTTCAGCCACGTACACAGATTATATTCCAGACTCTAGTCTCCTCCAACGTGCGTTCTAAGTCCGCACTAGAGGCGGCGTGGCGAGAGGATGCTAATTTTTTGCTTGAAGAATATCTTAACTGGGTAAGCGAAAAAGTTCATGACAATGTTAGATCAGCTTGGCCTCCCTTATCTTAGGCCAAGAAACTGATTTTTATGTGCAGCAATATTTGAGAAGTACGAATAAATGCTGATTTATTTTGCATTGAATGTGAAGTACAAAATTGTCAAGATCCCTACCCTCTACGATACCTACAGATTTTCCTGCGTGATTCAAAAGCGATGACTATGACTAACACTGAACATCAACTGTAACGAAACATATGCCAAACATCATGGCCATCACGATGCACGAACACAATCGGTAAAACAACAACAAATGGCGTCTACACGCTCGTTACCAGTCGAGTCAACATTTTCTGATACAATGGACCTACATTCAACGTGAACACAACCTTTCAAGTCAATTTACTCGGCCTTCTCGTGACCTCCCTTCTTGGTTTTTTGTTTCTGGGATAGACTAGCCTTGCATTCCTTGTACAGCTCATTAAGCCCAAACGTCTGGATAACGTTGTCGAGATTCATGTGGAACTTTATGATCCTCTTATTGGCATCCAAACTAGGTTTGATCATGTCAGGTTTGCCGTCCTTGAAGAGAATTAACGTTGGTAGCTGCTTCACAAAATACGAATCATAAATTCCATATTCAGCTCCAATGTCCGGAAACCGAGCCAAGTCAACCTTTCCAAACTTTAGATTATCAAGGCAGTACCTGCAAGAGAATGTGTCTTATTAACCAGAAGGCCGTTCAATTTATTCATGTACTAGAAAAAATCCATTTTCGTACTTTGCTGAAAGTTCGCCAAACACAGGTGCAAAGTTGACACACGACGGATTCCACGCAGTATAGAACTCAATCAGCCAGACTGTCTTTTTATCCTTTGAGATTTCTTCCTTGAAAGTCGCCTGGTCACGGAAGTATGCAATTTGTTGTGGACCTTTATAAGTTGGTTGTGGTAACAACATTGCTTGCGCTGTACAAGCGCAAAAACTCAATCAATGAATTTCTATCATTCTTTGCCGTATTCCTGCTTCCCCCAATAACTTACCAAAGAAGCACGCCAAATATATGAGTCCGTAAAGCTTGAAATGGAAGAACCAAAGAACGGTATTGGCGACTTTACAGTACACAAAGGCATTGCTAAAGTAGGCGCTTATTGACATCGACCCCGTCTTCCTCGAACGTATCATGATAACCATCAAAAGGAAGAAAAGTATTTCCGACTGTCTGCTTTCAAATTCGCAGTTACCGTCGAAAACAATCCCACATAATGGGGGAATCAGTTTGCTCGCAATGAATGAAATGCTCATTATAGTGTTGACCAAGTAATACGGATGAAGCATGATCTTAAGCTCCCGCATGATTCGTTCCCGGTTGTCCATCTTGGAAAGGTTTGACTGAAATAAAAGTTAAAGTTCTTTAATTTAGATTCTCGCGGTCCCATTGGTTGTTCTGATATTTGTGCGTTACCTTCAGTCAGCGAGCAACGAGCAAATTCGAAGAGAAAATGTCCCTTGGTTGGATCTTCCACGGGCACCTTGCTTGAAGGCGGTTTTGACGTTCACAGATCAAGGTTCCACGTATTTTTTTATAACTTAACCATAAGCAAGTTGCATTTCCAGTGTTTCATATCCAAAAGTGCATTCATGGACCAAAATAAACACGAGCCCACATCCAAAAAGTTGTCCCAAAAAACTGGTTAGAACACGATTTTCGCGCGAAAAAATTGACTAGCTCACATGATACCGCCAAGGGTATCTGTAATGTTGCTCCATCAAATCATTTTCCTTCTCCTTCATCACACTGACTATATGGTCTGCATTAGATTGGCTTAACAACGTCATCAAAGTCGCTAGAAATCCATAACACATAAGCAATGAAGTGTCGTACAGCAGCATCCTAATGTTGTTGACTGTTTACTTTTAAAGCTTCATAAACAGCAAACCGAAAAAATAAACTGCATATTGAAAAGCTGAATTAATGAAGTTGTGACGAAACTCGACGCATGGACTTACAAACAAAAACATAATATTTGGGTGGAACCGGGAGTGACATTTTCTTGATCGAAAAAGAAGCACCAAATGTTATGGTGTTTTTCTGAGTTAAAAGACTCGGGTCAGAAGTTCAAAGTTGCAATTGCTGACAATCGCCAATAGCAGGTGAGTCTTTTGATTGAGAGATAACGCTTTTCGGGGATGTTCTTGTTCTGGTCCACCTGGGCTTGGTTGCTAATAGTAACAATGCCGGTCGAAAAACCCAAATTCTTAGCTCTTCACACATGTGTCATCTTGAAGTTCCCTCGTTTCTTGTTGATGACAAAGGGATTTGTCGCTAATTTCACGGGATACTTGACTTTCATCACATTCTGTTATTTTGATTAAGGTTTCACGGTTTTTATAGATCTCTCACGGCACCGCTAAAACTTCAAGATGACGAAAAATTTCATGTCGTCCATTTTGGACGAGCTCATGGGAAGGAATCGGAATGCTTTGCCGACTGACCAGCCTAAACAGCCACAATGGGACGATCCTGAAGTAAGAATCAGCTCATAACCACATGCTAGAAATACTTAGCATAATACCGAAATTCACTTAATATGTTCAATTTTCAGATTTGCACACACTATCTCGTATGCTTCTGTCCTCACGAACTATTTGTTAACACCAAAGCTGACCTAGGGCCTTGTCCAAGAATGCATGACGACCAATTGCGGAAAAAGTACCAGGAAGAAGCACCGTCGTACAAAAAAACTTTGTTCGAGACCGATTTCATCCGGTCTGCCGAGAAAATGATAGCTGACATTGAAGGCAAAATTAAAAGAGGCAAGATGCGAATTGCTTTGGCTAATGGACCTGATGGGGTAAGAACCATCTGATTCGGTGTATTTGAAAGGTGGGGAGGGGAGGTGCTCACGCTAGGAAGTCATGAATCTGGTTTGTTTGTCCTTCATAGGGTACGTACGCAGGACCAGGTTCCAAGAACGCAGAAAAGATCGCATTACTTTCTGAGCGGATAAACCAAGTGCTGGAAGAGGCTGAAACAGCTGGCTGCGAAGGTGACGTGGAAAAAGCTCAGAGTTTGATGAAATTGGTTGAGGAACTGAAATCTGAACGAGACCAGTTGAAGTAAGCGTTGATAATCAATATCCATATTAGCTCTTTCTCAAAATATATTAATACAACTGGTTTGTGTAGAGCGAATGAACTAAACCATCCATGGAATCCCGATAAAGCCATGCAAGTGTGCGAAGTATGTGGGTCCTATCTGATCATAGGCGAAGCCCAGCACAGACTTGATGATCACATTATGGGGAAGCAGCACGTCGGTTTTGCAAAACTTCGGAAGAAATTAGAGGAAATCAAAGAAGCAAGGGTGAAGAGGGACGAAGAAGACAAGGCTAAGTTGGAAAAGAATAGGGATCGCAGAAATGGAGGCAATTTTAGTGGAAATGAACGGAATAGAGACCGCAACAGAGTTGATGACCGAGGAAGAAGAAACGACCGGTTTGATAAGAGACTCCCCAAAAAATCCCGCAGTAGATCACGATCACCGAAAAATCGTCAAAAAAGGCATGGATCTCGAGATAGGGATGGCAAGCATGATTCTCACAGGTGAGAGAATGTTGACTTCATACAATTCACATAAAATTACGATTGCCCGGTTCCTAATTTTGTCTTGTACTAGGCGGCATTCCAAGGACAGAAAACGAAGTCGCAAGTCGAGAAGTCGCAGCACAGATCGCGACCGCAGTAAGCAGCGATCCAGGAGCAAAAGTCATGACACGAAGAAAGATACCAGTACAAGCCGCTCAGAATCCGACAAAGCGAAAGCTTCTGACAAAGAACCATCGCAGTAGTGTTCAGAAATTTAGAGATGCATTGACACGCAATTTGTACCTAAATATGTCACGATTAGCACAATTAATCATATTGTTCATCAATAGTTTACTTCACACTGATGTATACCCTGCCAAGCTTGGTTCGTTTCCTAACGTTGACGTTATAACCGCCAGCGTGTTCTACTGTAATATTAAATTGTACATAGTTTTTCATTGAGCAGTCTTGGTTATATTCCTGTACGCGTATATACGCTAATTTATAATTTGAACAATTATCCCAGTATGTTCCTGATTTTTTCGTACCAGCAATATTATGTAACACCGCCCAGCTTGAAATGTGCTACTGAAATTGCAATAAGAAGATATGATTTCTGACAAGGGAAAATCGTCTAGGCTTCAAAGAAATACTGAAGTTAATTTAAAGTTGCTTCCTACTATTCAGGAATCTTAATAAGAAACCGATTATGGTTTGTGTACCATTAACAACCATATAGAATGATTGCGTAATCTGCGTTCTCACGCATCTAAACTAAAAGCATTCATGTGGAGCTAGAATGAGCCCAAGACGCCTTACAAATGTAAGTAAACGTTGTCATCGGACATCGACTTTCTTCAGTATTTACTTTTGTCGTCAGCGTAGTATAATGTTTATAATTTATATTGGTCTACACATAACCGACAAATCAAATCTGGGTGATGTATTTGCAAGCCTCTTCCTTACATTCACCTGTTGTTTGTACCAAACAACTTAAACTTTTTCTCAAGCGTTTCGACACGGCTTTAAAATCCCCTTGGTTCATAATCCTTCAACATGTCTCTCAAAAGTCTGTACAGTATTCCAATAAAATCCTGTTACCTAACCATCGCCTGCAGCGACACCAGCATAACACACGCACCTTATAGACGCTGGACACAATCATCAAATTTCTTCGTTACGTAACGATCAAGTTTGGTAGGTTTTGCATTGAGATTCGGCAAGCGCGCTCTCTCTCTCTCACACACACACACATCGTTTGTATGCCCAAGCGTGCAAAAAGTGGCAATGAGAATCGAGCGCTGCAGCGCAAGAAGCCTCTATCTGTGCATATCCTTATCAATTTTTACCTGTCTTAAGCACGTGAAGCTATGGACGGAATGTTTTGGTCGCTAGTTTCCTTTTAGCCTTGTAGAGCTTGTACTGTACATCTGTCCTGATCTCCAATTGGAATCCAAGTTTGTAGTTTGTAGTCGATGGCGTCGATAGTCAACAGTATCCCCGATTGTGACACTAGCGTTAACTTAACTCGGTTGTTTATACAGTTATTTCCAAGATCAACAAAGTGCTGGATAATGCCATCCAAATAGTTGACACAGTTGCCCCGCTGTAAATAGTGCTGGGCACAAGTTTTTCAGCAAATACAGTTCAAGCAGTATTAATCGTCCCCAACAATGGCGGATCCAACGCTTCAGACATTTTGCTGCATTCAGGGCAACAATAGTCGTTTGGGAGCCGATTCTCTGGTAGGTTTCCGGTCGGAACCGTATAATGCAGTTTGTATAGTGTCGTCGATATTCGGAATCTTGGGAGCTGCATATCAGGTTAGTAGCAATACGAGTTTGCACAACTTCAGCCAGCTAAACGCGATTTTTTAATAAAACTTTATAATCATTTGCAGATTCTTCCAAGGGACGAAGGAAGTCGTAGAGTTTCGAATTCTTATTTAAGAGGGCGCTACATCATTGTGTGGCTTGCAACCGCAGATCTGTTAGCTTCTTTAGGTATAGGCTTCGGCCAGAACTTTCAAGTACAATATTTCAGCTTTAACAACTTAACCAACTTTTGTCCGTCTACTTTGCAGCAATATTAATTAGGTCGTTATCATGGCTATTGGGGAAGTTGTTCGTCCCAATGGGATCTTCGATGAGCTTGTCGTTGGACACGTTATTTTGTGCCATTTCTTCGGTAAGTCAGTGATACTTATAATCGTCAACCACTTCAAACCAGGACTGGAATCTACAACTAATCTGTCTATATATATTCCAGGGTTGGATTCAATATTTTTATACTGCAACGTGCTTATGGACGTTATGCTACGCTGTGGATGTTCTGAGAGTCGTTAGTGGAGAAAAAGGACTGCCGAAGGTGTATCATATTCTGTGTTGGGGTCTTCCGGCCATTTCGTCAACTCTTGGCCTCTCTATACTCTACCTTCCTGACCTCAAGTAAGTCGACAAGCTGTTCAAGATTATAAAAGCTTTAGATTTAGTTGCCTATTTGGAGTTGAATAATATTTTGTATTCCAGTTGTCATTCAATGACCACCAATGCTTTTGCGAGAATACTGCCAAATTACTTGTTCACATACGTTCCGATCGCAGTGGTCATGTTAGTGAACCCTCTGCTGTACTTCAGAGCTTCAAAGAAGGTCAGTAGTGGAGCTGGTGCACCAATTTCATCATTGAAAACAACAGAAGCTCAAACTTTTCTCTGTTGTTGTAGGCTCAGGAAGTAATAGTGTCTGTTTCTGGACGCTTCACCGAAGTCGAGCGCAGGCAACTTCGAACACTTCGATACAAGTTCTTGTCAATTAATTTGGTCTTCTACTTTTGTTGGATTCCGAATCTGGTTAATGCAATTCTGTTATGGACACAGTGGGCAGATCTGCCTCGCAACTTTATTCTTTTTGACTGGTATCTCATGGTAAGAAGAATTAACCTGATGAGCTAGACCGGGTGCTGTTGTTCCTACGGAAAGATGGAATTCATTGGATGGAATTCAATTTCAGGCTGTCGTGAACCCACTTCAAGCTCTCTTCAACGCTTTCGTTTACAGGACTTGGGGAGATAACAAGCCAAAGGTTACTTTTCCGTGGTCGAAACAACCCCTGACAACATCAATGCTCGAGAAAGACGTCTTGATTGAGAAAGAACCATCTTCCCCATTTGGTCAAAGTTCTGATGAAAGCAAATTAAGTTCCATTAACAACTATGGCGCTATATAACAGAACAATTAGTGAGTCACGTCCCAATAAAGAAATCAGTTTTGATCAAATACAATTGGCGTTTTCTCCTTAGCGAAACTCTGGACTCTGATTTGCAGCCTATTTCGTTTCTGCTTTCTCTCGTCTTTAAATGACTGTCGGAGGATAATGCAATTGTATGATGTGATAGGTAAATATACATTAGCATGTGGTATATTTGATATATATGTAACACTCCAGATAATTTGAAAAGCGCTTCGAATCTCTGGAGGCTGGAGAGGTACTGCAAAGGGCTTATTTTTAGACGAGAACGCTGACGTTGCTGGAAGCGCAAAACAAAGGGATGAGTGAAAATTATTCCGGAGCTTGTTTTAAGAAATATTAAAGGTTTTAGCTTTTTTATTTAGACATTCACAGGAAGTATAACGTAAACCGCCATCAACTACTACTTTTTAGAAAAATGAATGGTTGTTGACATGCAAGATTTCAATGCTAACAATGGAAAAAACACAGATACGACAACATATACTTGACCCTTACGCGTGACATACGCTTACAATGCTACCTATGATTCTATAAGATGTCGAAGATTGAATTATTTTCCTGACATGCTAATGCTGAACTTCCCTACACGACGTTGACATCCTATCGCTGAGGGTGAACGGGTGTCAAGGCTCAAATGTGAAGCTCTCTTTACTTCAGCATCGTCCGACGGAAGTGACCGTACCGTTCATGCCGCACTCGCCCAAATAAGCGTGACATCGAGTTCCTGGTTCGATCACGGCTGAAGCTCCCCTGCAGTTTCTGTGCTCGTAGACTTTGATGCAGTGTCCACCAGTGTTAACAGAAGACGCCCAGTCGTTATAGGCATCCGGCATATTCTGACAGAGGACGTCGTGATATGCGGACCAGGACTGTCCTCCAAAATTTGCAAGTTCGTAAAACATCACGTCTCCTCCTACAACAGTTATAGGACGTTCCAGTTAACATTTCCAATTGCAGCTGCTTTTCAAAAATACAAAGTGAGACACCCACTGACCTGATACCATGCTCAGGAGAGCCAACAGCAGCAGAAATCCCACCAACTTGGCCATTTTTCGAAGTGTGTGCTCAATGCGAAGTAAACGAGAGGTGTAAACTGAAAAGTGTCTACCAGCTAACTGACTCTTTTCATGTTTGCAGGGCTATTTATACGTCCGAGGATTGCTTCTGACTGCTGCGGACATGCTGCATTCGTCTTGAAATTCTCGAGAAGATATTGTAATTCCGATGAATTCATGAATCAGCGATTGTCGTAGCAGGATGCCTGAGGATCGTTATCGTTATATATGAACATGATACGAAACGAATAATTCTGATGAAGTTTCAATTTGCGCAGCAACTTCTCACCCGAGAAACTGAAATGGAAAAAGTTAAACTTGGAGAGGTGCACAAATTGCCAATTGCTGTTACAAAGTTTAATAATTAACTTGCCAAACATTGGGAAGCTTAAACCAGTTTCGTCAAAAGAGGCTACAGTCCAGATTCTGAGGGAGCAGCGTCTTGGTTCACGAGGATTTCAAGCAGCAACCTGCTGCAAATAAATTGATGCATTTTTATAGCCTCGGTCCTTATATAGCCTTTATAACTTTGAAGAAGAAAAACTTGAAGCGTTGGTAGAAAAATTGCAACTTTCGGGACAGAGAATGTTAGTAGACGTTGACTGACACTATTCCTTCCTAGAAATTGAAAAGATGAAACTTCTGACCATAAGCATACGATCGTTTGAACGAAATGATACAGAGTAATTGTTGTTTAGGGGCACCGAGAGATCAGCTATGTATTTCTACTTGCACAAAACAATACTGGACGAAGAATTAAGGGTCAAACTAACAGTGCTTGAGTTATTGGTTGGCTGTTGGTTATTCGGATAATGATTTTATTTCTTGAACAGAAGGCTCGGCTCGACAGTGAACTAACGACTTGGAGCTTGAGTTGAATGCAATAGAAAATCTTAGCGGTTTCTTTAATATAGCTCCGATTGCCTGGACACTTTAGCTTGTCTTTCAGTTTCAAGTAAAAATAGGGAGACTTACATTTTACTTAACAACATTTCATTTCAATGTTTTCAGTGCTTTTATTCTCAAACGTGTACAACATGAAACATTCTCGACAGCGTACCGAAAAAGCGAGGTTTGGCAGTAGATGCAGAATATTCAATACAGTCTAGTCTAGAGTTACATAAAAATTGTACATGTAATTGGAAGTCCCACAGTATACGGCAAGGTTATAGATGGAAATCATTCAGACAATTCAGACGCTTCACGTTAATTACTGACATCAATTAGTACACACTCGTACTTCGTATGTACAATTCATTAGTACGAACATCTACAGCGAGCTCAATCGAAATCTTACATTAAGGACAACTGTTGTACATCATGTAACAGAAAGGTCTCAAAAGCAAAAACAAAAGTAGGCAGTAAAGCTCTGATTCTAGAAATACAGGTAAGCTGAACGAAGACTAACTGACATTCTGACTTGGTAAAATGTCTTCGATATTGATGGGTTTCTTAGGCGAAGCTGGTCCCTTGACCAGCTCTATTGCTTTGGCCTTACAGTACTTCTTATGAACAGGCCAATGTAGCATCTGACACTCTTTGTCACAGTACGCATCAAAATGACATCTCGCACACTTCTTGGTCCCCTTTTCTTCGCCACAGCTAACGCATGGCTCATGGTCTCTGAATCCCTTGTGGCCGTTGACTACATTCGAGATTATTCCCCAAGCACCCGGTTCTTCACAGAACTATTACAAAAAAATAACATTTCATATTGAGCTTCAACTCAACTATACTGTTCAATCCTGAAGTTAAACTTGAGCGGACGCACCTTCATGTTCGCCAGATTCGTGACCAGCTGTTGCATAATAGTCGATTCATGGAATGGGAATGCACGCACGGCTTCTCGGAGAAGTCTATCCAGTCCTTCTGGGATTCCGCCAGGAACATTATTCTTGACCAATTTCTTCATAAAGTTGTCAATCGGATCTTCCCCTTTCGCACCAGCTGCCTCAGCCTGCATTTTACTGACAATGTACGATAATAGGTGCACTTTGAATCCTGTGATTTCATTCGTATCTTGGCCCTGGAAGGCACACAAAAGACATGTAACTAAACAAGATCAGCGATGAAGTAAACATTTCTGAATCAATAAACCTTTTCTCACCTTTTTCATCTCCCGTTCTGAGATCATCTCTAAAGCTTTGATAACTTCTGGAATGTGCTCCAGCAGCAATGCGTTTTTCTTGATTGTCATAGCCACTCTAACAGGGTGGAAGTTTACCTTAACGAACAAAATTGTCCTTTATTATGGTCATATTTTAGAAGTGTAAAGCTGTAAAGTAAAAATTAACTGCTTAATACCTGCATGATTAGATTATGAACAGGTGTGACAAGAATTGGGTTTAACCGAGGCTCCTTTTCAAGCCCTTGACGAATAGCCAAATATTCCACGTCCTTCTTGTCCACAAAGTTGTTGATTGTCGATACACAACCGTGATTCCCTGTAAAAGAAGACGCGATTGAAATACATTAGTACATTTCCTCGAGCGTCCCCGCGCAAATCTATTCATCACTCACCAACAAATCCTGCCATTTGGGCCGCAGTCCTTCCTACCGAATTCAGAATATAAGGCTTCGCCCCAGCCTGTAACAGCATTTGGCACAACGAAACATTCCCAGAAAGTGCTGCAAAATGCAGTGCAGTATAATTGTTCTTGTGATTGCCTCCATTTACATCAGCTCCCTGCATTTTCAAAACTCAAATTAATTCTCGATACACATTTTGGCATTGCGGTTCTACGCATAACACGAATGGACCAGCTTGCTTACCCTATCCAACAAAATCCGACAAATCGCTTCACTGCCTCTATACGCAGCATGCTGCAGCGGGGTCATTCCATGCTCGTCCACCGTTTCCACATTGACCTGACCCAAATTTAGGATGTTTGTGACTCCCTGAACATCGCCTTCAGCTATCCGCTTAAAGATTGTGTCTTCTTCTGGCTTCCCGTCGACACTAGATTCCTTTTTGCTGGGAGCTTCCGTTGCATCAGACGCCATTGCTGATTGCTCTATAATTTAAGCAAATACCATCAAATTATCAGGAAAGAATTTTATTAATCGAGGCTCGGAAAACAGAAAATGTGGAATGAAACAACTTTAGCCCGAAGGATGAACTTACAGAATCAAAAGCCTTTGTGTCTCTAAATGGGATTTAATATATTCTCGTTCGAAATTAGCAACCAGAACCAGAGGTTTCGTAAACAGTAACAGCCAGTCGATTCAAATTAATGCACGCTTTTGGCTTAGCGAATCTCTGAATTGTCGCACAAAATGAATCGGTACATACTGGAGTGGACAATTGTGCGCTGCTGATGCAGTACGAATTTCCCACGTGCTACACGCAATGCCAAGGATAGCTTCTTTCTGGCGCTCGTCTCTTCAAGGAAATTTGCTCCTTGGGCGATGCGTGATATCCCAGCCCACTTTTCTTGGATTCCAGATAAATTAACCACCAATCATTCATTCTCGTCATATTCTGCCAAATAATGCTTTCCAGAACTTTTACAGTTAGATGCAGAATCACAGCAAGTGCCGGTGTGAACCCCCATTTCAGTAATTGGCGATTATGTTCCTTGCTGGAGAAAGCACGCTGAACGAAAGCCTCTAGGGACATGCCATTCAAAAATATAGAATCAAGTTAATAATTCGAGCGATTTACTAGAGCAAGACATCATCAATGGAAAACATTCGTTGTCTGTTAAATTCGATGTACAGTTTAGGACCAAGCAAACCACGTGACTTTCTTCATGTCAAGTATTTCTGCTGTAAAGCCAAATTCTCCAGAGATTCAAAGAAAGATTCCAAGCATTGTTAAGATAGCAGAGACTTGGAACGAGCAAGTCACGGGTTACCTGCAATTCGTCTATAATCATCAACTAACCATCATCACCAGTAGCAAGTTTACATTTCGCTTCGGATTAACAGTTAATTAACAAAACACAATGCTGTCGATACTATAATCAAATTAGCAGGCAAGGAATCAAAGGTCATACGATCAAAGTTAAGTTCTTCAAAACGACAGCGTTTTAAGTAGACAATTTTAAAAGTGTTCAAACTTGAAGCCAAAACATTTTGAACTTTCACTGCAATCTGAAACTTCAGAGAAAGCGTTTGCTACCACAACGACTAACTGTGTGACCTTCTGACTTGGACATGTTATAATAATCTTTGAACGGGTAATATCTTTAGCATGAACGAGCGGTCGATATTGGCTAAATCATCCCTCAACGACTTTCATCGACTATCAATCACAACTCTCTCTCAAAAGACTACGAATCTTTTATTCACCACCACAACACCTCATCCTAAAAATAAAACTGCATACCGTCATTTTCGAATTGTGAGTAGGGTTTTATACATCACTACTTGAAATTTTACATGGCTCGGTCACGATTATATACTTATGACGTATAATTTGTTGTATTTACAATCCTTAGACAACTACGTGGCGCTATATGGACAATGGAGCAGCAGGCCGGAGAGATTACTTTTTGCCTCATCGTCTTCTATTCACGATTCTTCCCATTTGAACCTACGTCCTGAAGGTCGCTTTCCCAAAATGACTTTTTTCATCCAAAACAGTTCTGCACATACAGTCGATGGACTGGGTCTTAAACCAACCTCGACAGATTCTTAAACCATACATAATTATCAAGAGTCATACTAAAATTAACAGAGCGTGCAAGGTTCCTATTATTTACAACTA
>JAQGBJ010002159.1:0-17910 GCA_034698345.1 Sphaeridia pumilis
ATCACCGTATATGAATTCCAGTTGATGGATCGACGTGTGTGGCATAATCTGAAATCAAATGAGACCATTTCGTTACTCAATCTACATAAAAGCTCATGATAAAAAGTAAACGCCATTACATTCGCTGGCGACGCTGGCTAAAAAGCTCATTCCCCAAAGTCAAGTACATCCATCCCCGGCAATTGTGTAGTCATTTCGGTTGCGGTCTATGGAGCAAAGCATTCAGCACATTAAACATTGTCATTAAAAACGAAAGCTATTCAAAAGAGTCATAACATGTGAATACTCAATTGGATCTGCAGTGGCAATCACGTCTGTCTTGTTAGTACAATTTACAAGGGACAAAAAACTAGCAATATTTTACCCTCATCTAGATAGAACCCTCTGCGAAAGGTTTATCATTCTTTCTTTGTATAGCCTAGACAACAAACAAAATCGAACTGGGGTGTTACTGTCAACTTTCCAAGCCTTATCAAGAGCCCATGTTTCCAAAACCCAGTAAGCTCAATTCGCTATCTACGAGTTAAAATTCATTACACACATAGCTTACAACTCTTTGCCTACTGATTATTTTACGTTTACAGTTGCTCGCATTATCGTCCAGTCCCCTACTTACGGTAGTTGCTGCTGTGGTAGTTCTTCAAGTCCAATACTTTATAGATTAAGCAACCGCTCGCTTTCGTCCGTCCCACTAACTGGCTGAGTGAGCCTTGTAAACAGAAGCACAGAAACTAGATTAAGAATCTGTCTTTCACACTCACAAGTTAAATATTACGTACTGTATAAACATAAATATACGTACAGTCATCAATTGAGCTCAAGCTTCATCTTCACTCTCATCATTTCTTCATCTGTAAACTAGGGTCTTTCGCCGGCCGTCGTCGAATGGTGTCTAATGGTTCATTTTCCATCCTTCGTTTCGTTGTAAAGTTCGTTTATATGTATTCATTCCCTTTGTTCCGTGCACAAGCTCTTAGTAGATATCCATTCATCTTATCACGATGACTGACTTGGTCTGTGCCCACACCGACCGACCGAAGGACAAATAGGAACAGATGTGAACTGGCTGAGGGGTCGCGGGCCAACACCACCACGGCAGTTGTTTCCAAGACCTATAGAATTCACAAACAGAATTAAGCCCTTAGTTTTCATTAGAGAACCTTCTACTAGAATTACACTGTCTGTCAACCAGCAGCAACCCCAGTCTGACACGACACAAGGCCCAAAATAAGCATACGGCGACGATAAAAATTGGTACAATCTCTTGCGTGTTTAAAGAGACCTCATCTGACTAGTGGGGTAGAAAAATAGGGGAGATTTCATATTGGAAGAAACACACACATGCTTGCTCTAGCTCACCCTGTATCAATTCTCGTACGGTTCCTGGAGGGAACGGACGTACTATTTCCGTCAGCGACAGCATGGTCAGTCTCTGAACACCGGTGTATCTTGTCGTACCGGGTAACGTTTTGTGTATCAGACCTCCTGCATTAATTGGATTTCGGAAACTGTTGTTCCCGTGAAGGCGAAGCCGTAAAAGCAGGACATACGTTTGTCTCCATGAGTCATTCTTCTGGTAGCAGATTCAGGTGGTTGTAAGTGGTTTCGTTGTTCAATTTTATATCCGAGGGTCAGCCCATGGCATGGTGCCACTCAACCAAAAGGTTGTTTTTCATGACGGAAATCTCAGGTGTGTGTAGCCCAAGTTACGACTGAAGAAGGATTTTCTTGTTGCCACCGGGAATAACCAACAAGATTCGTCCAGGTGTGTACAGCCAGCATATTGAAGTTGAAACAGTCGGTCAGAATAAAATCTCTTGTTGTGATCAGGAAGAAGATGAACACACAGATGATGTTGTTCAACTCGAGATGAGATTCTGGTAGTGGTGGTGCATTTGGAAGCTGAAGCCTTCAGACTTGTGTTGTATCTGGCATCTACGACCAACTGCAATATAAACCCAGAACAGTTTCAAAACTTTATAGCTTTTCACCATCCAAGTAAGCAAAGGCAAAGAGAGCTTTTACGCCACGACATACCATTCCATTACTCACACTCAGAGAGCTGTTTCAAACGCTGTGAACCCAACCAGGTGCAATTGTTCCACGATCCTGCAGTGCTGAATAGCAGTTTGAAAAGTGAGGTCGACGGGTTGACGTTGTTCAGTCAGATTCTCATCTGATCCAGTCGTAGATACATTCACAACACATGAATGTAACGTGGTAGTGGTGCCAAGGCAAACTAGTGGTTGTTGAAAGCCCTTGCAGAAATAGTAACTGCCGAATCCCATTGTAGCGCAGTGGATCGTGTCACGGAAAACTGTTGCATCCGGCTTTAGTCGCTTTTGTGCAAAACTTTGTTGTTTCCATCATCACAATCAACCTGGAAAACCAAAAACATTCGTGTTCAATTAAAGCCAGCTTTCTGAAACGTCCTTCAAATGTTCCAGCAACTGGATCAATTAGCGACTTACGTGACAGTGTTTGATTGTGAACTTTTCACGTGTAATTAACACTTAACCGGCGTTTACATACTACTGGAACTTGATTTCCCACAAAAACTTGTTTACAACAAGCATTAATTAGTGTTAATCAACAATTAAAAGCACGAACAATTTCGACATTCAACATTCGCTCCACCACACAGAAACAACAACAACAATCGTTCTCTCGTTTTCCACCCATAGAATTCGCACTGCTCCAGCCGCGCCAATTACGAGCTCCAGTGCTCTCTTACGCATCGCTCCTGCTTTGCAAACTTTACTCGATGACTCTTTGCGGTTTTCTCACCGGTGCCTGTGTTCATTACTGAAGTTACAGTTTGTTTACATTCGTGTTTTGAGCAACTACCATCAAAATGTCTTTAAGATTCGACCGAAAAACATCTTCCTTCCGTAAAAAGAAGGTCAAATCTAGTGAAATTGACTTTGACAAACACCATTTCATGACCTGGAACTACCGGCAATATCAACAATACGCCAACAGCAGTAGTCTTGGTGGTGGTCACTGTGATTATTTGAACCTCATGGACGAACCTTCTGGTGACCCAGTCAACATGACTTTGAAACGGGTTGCCGCTGACCCAAGTTCCGGAAAACCCACAACCACTAAACTAGCACCTACTTTAGAAGGCAAAGTGACTGAAGAGGAAGATGACCTTGTAGAAACCCGGCAGCATTTCTCCCGGCTGACCCGCTTCGGCTCTTTCCATCGCCCAAATTCCAGCAGCAGTAATAGTAAATTACCGTCCCATTTCGGACTTCCTCGAATGAGAGCATCGATAGCTTGTGGCCCTACAGCTTTTATGCGTAGTAACAGTAGTCCTGCGGATAGTGGCTCTAGTAGTACTAACAAAATTGAACGTCAAGGTAGCACCAGCACCCTGACAAGGAAGAACAGTTTTCTCGGGGGTGAATCCTCAGATTCTGAAGACGACGACCAGCAAAGTTCCCGAAGTAGTTCATATGGGTTTGATTTTGAAAAGGTGAGTCAATCAATCCAATATCCTTATTTTCCGTTTACAAATTTTTGGTAACTTTGGTCAGTAATCATAGTGTGGAGGTGTATCAAGGACATCGATTTAGGTTAACGGTATTCACGACGATACTTTTGCCATCGGCAAAGCCAGTCTCAACTCCTCATTAAGGAACCCATCATGTTAATATTTACACGTGTCCTGTCATCAACAACCTCCGAGAACTTGGACTCACAGTCAGAAGAAGCTTCAAATGATGAGTCTCAATTGTTCTTCAGATCATCAAAATTCGTCGAAACGCCCTCACAATGGCTTTCTTTTCGTGTTGGTCTTGTTGTAGGTGGAAAAGGTGCAGATCTCAAGTCCGTTTCAAGTCAACGTTATCAAGTTTCTGAACCACCAACCGTTTTTGGCATTATGAATCGTTATTTTTGCAGAGGTTAAGGTCGTTTCCGGCCCTGCCCCATGTAAACCTACGAGGAGAGGAAACGAAAAACGATTTCAAAAGACTAGGCGTGAGGCGTTCCTTGTTGTTGTTCCAAATAGTAGTACGTCTGACGGATATGATGTCAAGCGCTAGAAACGTCCGTTAGCGATAAAACAGAACCAAGTCATTAATCTCAATGACTTTGGCGCATACTTAACAAGTACTTTATGCTTTACTTCAAGCTTCACAGGTTGGGTGAGGTATATGAATTTTTGCACTTATCGACTACCTCCATTTCTTGAAACTTTTGCGAGTTGGTGAAACCCTCGAAGCCTTGTCACTCAACTAAAAGGTTCGGTTGAAACTTCTTCTTCTTGAAATTATTCCATCATAATTGATTCCCTCATGCTGGTAATAATTTGATAATTTACGGCCCGACTAGAGATAATGGACTTGAATTCACTCTCGGATCAAAAATTGGTTCGAGACAGCAAGAAAAAGGCGAACCCAGACAACAAGATGATGGGCATCCAAAGGATTAGTTGACCTGACGAAAATTTTGTTTTATTATATGATTATACGGCACGGCCAGCGTTGTGTATGCAACAAGATTCTTAACAAGTTTGCCGGAAGCCACAGAAGCCAAAGCAAGCCAAGAGAGGTTGATAAGAGAACAAGGTCATTTCGAAGACGACGCCGTTGGTCTCAACTAAAAGTCCAAGTCTTAAAGCCAGTCAGCAAGTCGCCCAGCCAGCAGTAAAAAGAATATTAAATCACCCAACAGCTCCTGTTTCTTATGTCCACTGTGACGACTGACCGCAGCTCCGAGGGTCATTTGACCATATGATAATCGCCTTCCAATCCAACTTCAAATGCCAGTTTTTGTGGTCAAATTCCATCATCCAGTGGTCAAATACTAGCTTTATCAACACTTGTCTAACTGGAGAAATTCTTGTGGTTCAGGTCACGCCATGGAATATTTGTGCTGGATGGAATTCCAGTTTAATCTGAGAGCTTTTTGAAGCAATTTTTATGTGATCTGAATTTAATTGCATTTCATCTCTTGCGTCTTCAGATTCAAGTTAAGAGCCTGGGAGAACATGCAATTTAGGCTTGTCAGACTTTGACGATTAGCACTTCGATAGCACCTGAAAGCTTAGGCGCCTCTGCTCCATATTTAATTATCGGTCAAATGTCACGTGAAAGTTTTTAAATTTACCGCCTTGCACCCACTATCGTTTATCGCTTTGTTCTCTTCTGTCGTTGTCACAACTTGGAAGAATTCATCCTCGATAATAATATTTCGACACCAGCATCCTCTTCATTTTAAATCATGTCTCAAAAAAGTAATTGTTTTCGATGCAACTGATTTCACACACACAAGCCTTTCAGAGCTTTCAGACTTTCATCAAACTGGCCCAACAACCCAACTTTGTTCTTCCAACTTCTTTGGACGTAAATCACAAGCCAATTTCGCCATTGTTTTAATATCTTTTCCGCATCTTTACTTTAAAATCTGGCGACGAGAGTCACGACAAAATTTGCCAACCTTTTCCTCGACACTCTTGTATATGATGTGACATTCATGACGAAATTTAATTATGCTTTTAAAAAGAGCTTTGCAAAATGGCGTCTTCCAAAGCCTTCAAATATGTATCACGAATTCTGTAAAAAAATCTTTCAAAAATCCATTTCCTCCTGACGAAAAGTGAAAGGTCTTAACTTGAAAGCGCCCAAAGGATACAGCAGCGCGGCATATTTTTGGCGTCTTAAAAATCCATCTTGAAATCAAAAGCCGCTTTTCATTCAACCCCACCGAATCTGTGCCCTTAAAAGGCCTTCAAATCATGTCGTATCCAAACCGGATTCCTTGATTTTTTAACAGCTTTTTAACAAGTCCTTGAGCAAGTAATTTCTATTAGAGTTTTTCTACCCTTCTTCTGGAGAAGCCATTTTCGGTCATGGAATTTCATGGTCATGTCAGCCAGTAGTAGCAATTTCAATTACTCGCTTCTCCAGCTACTTCCGTTCAACTCTTCTTATCCACGTCGTCTCCGTATGTCAAAGGTCATATGAAATCTCTTGAACGTTTCCGTACAATGTACAAACTCATCTGACCTTTGTTGACACCCGAGAAAAAGATTCAAGTGTCAGAACATTGAAACAAATCCACAACTGCATAATAAGCTTCACATTCTATTATGTTCCCTGGCGTGTAAAAAAATGAAAAGTTTCTGTTTATCCAGTCGCTGCTTTTTCTCCTAGTTAAAAAGCATAGCCAACAAATACATAAACAGCAAAGCTTCTCTTTCTCAACTCGGTAGCAAAATTGCATGGGAAAAGAATTTATTACTCGACACAACCAACAAAACATGAGCTCAAGTTATATAATGATCAGCAGCATAGAGTCAACTTAAAAAAGTCAGGATTATTTTATGCTGAGACATGTACAATGTAAAATATAAAGTCTTGAATGACACGGAATACATCAAGTTGTTATTATCGTATAGACTTTGTGTGTGTGTATAAATGAAGAGGATTGTTATATCATCAAGTTAAATGTTTCAGAACTGAACTTGGAGAAGATCATGTCGAGGTTGGCTGGCTTGCCACTTACTTGCTGCACCTACTTAAGCTCAAGTTTATGTTGACGTGTAATATGTTAACAGGGAGTAAGAACAGTTTAATTGCCACACAAAAACAGTGCAGAAGAAGCTATTTGAAATCTTAGAGAAACTTGGAAGGTTCCTAACGGTCTAATGTCGGAAGTTGGGCTGGAAGAGGAGGCCTTGAACAAAGTTGACATGCGACCCTTCCTTGACTGAATGACCTGAATAGTTCTTCCATCAGAAACCAACAATGAAATCTATTCAACTTATTTATTGCCATTGTCACTCGGCACTTTTGGTGAATGAATCCAAGTATATCCAAGCCCATTCTATACACAGCTTCGACTCCATAAAACCCACTTAATTTTATATGGCCCTTGTTTGACTTGGTCTTTGAAGGGAAAATGACAAAAGGTCCTGATTGTCGCACCATGAGAGCGTACATCGGCTTTTACAAGGGGTCAAAGGTAATTCTGGCGAAATCCGCCGAAAGCTGTCCTTTTAGATTCTTATCAATGGATTTGATTGTTGGTGGGAGTTCGAAGGCGCCCTGCTGGCAGGTTAAGGTTTGAGGCTTGTACTTTGTTTGAAGTTGTGTCGGTTAATTTTGGCGGTTTTCTAACAAGTGTTTGTTCTGGTGGCAAGCGTGGAAATCGTGTTGGTTTCACACAATCTGTTCGTTTTACTGGAGAAAGCTACGCCAATTGGCTACCGCTCCGCAAGCGCTAGGAGAGTCTGGCATCGGAAGGAGAGAGCGCGTTGCTTTTTCCCGACGCTAGATGGCGCGCGGGCCAAAATCTCCACTTGATCCCCTTTCTCCTATTTTCTGTCTTGCCGAAGTTGACTTTTACCTTCTAAAATTGATCTCTGCCCTTTTCTTTTTCTATGATCAAATTATAGCAAGGGGATTTTGTCTGCATATTCAAGTCTACGTCTAGCTTTTTCAAAGTAATTTGTCGGATTTATACCCTCTTCTCGCAATGACTTCTTCTCACCCTCTTGGTCTTCTATTCGCTTTTAGACGTATCTTGTTTCTTCTCATTCTTTTTGGTTCTTGTTTGGTTTGGTCACACGCTGTGTCATATAATTTGTAAGGGCCTGGCGCTCAGAAAAATGAATACGTCAAACATGTTTACTGTACGTCAGAGTGTAATAGAGATGTATCGACTGTCAGGAAAAAGTCAGCCGAAATTGCACCGAGACCGTACGAAGTAAGTAGGGTGAGGGCGAGTATTGTTTACAGTTCTTATTAGAAGCCAGTAGTAGCAACTATAGCAATACCAGCAATAGCACGTGGTTAGAGCATTGTTAGCTTTTCTTTCTCTAAAAGGTAAATGTGTGAAGAGCCTTTTAGAACCCTCTCGGAATTGGTGTGTTCGAAGAAGAAGAAGAAGAAGAAGAAGAAGACTCTTCGCTCACAGTCAGTAATTACTTTATGTCTTTCGGGAAAATAAACGGGGGCGGGGCTATACGGCGTGGGTGGACTGGGGGCACTCGTCTCCCGAAGGGCAATTTACTTGGTCCCTCTTTTGCCTTGGTCATTTCCCTGTAGTAACAAAGGTATAATTTGATATTTGCTGTGGAAATTGATTCCGGTCCAAGACTTTCTTGGGGTCCGACGGATGAGTCATTCTTGGCTTTTTGACATGTTTCTCAAGCTCCGCCCCCGCCCTATAAATTAGAAAATCTTTGAAGAATCAGCTTGAGATCCCCCTGTTTGACAAACATTACTTTCGAATTACATGATTTTGATTTCAATTTAATAACGACATTCAACCGCAGCAGCAGCAGCCACCCTTCTTCTACCATTTCATTTTGGTTGTCAAGGGGTTGAAAAGACCATTGAGTTCAGTAAGTTTCGATGGCCCAGGTTCCAGTATGCATGACAAATTGTTTGTCTTGTCAAGCTCGTCTAATGTTTCTAGTAGAAACGAGGGCCGCCGCCTATCTGATTATTGCTATTTACAAGTGGGTGGTTTTAATCAGTGGATGAATGAGCGAGGGTTGATGAAAAGGGTTTCTTTTCTATATATATATGGCTTAAGCTTATATCATTGTAGAGAGCAATTTGTCCCTGGAGAGTCTTCGTTTGTCATTGTGTATGTATCAAATGGTGAAAATTACACTTTGAGAGGGGTTTCAAGCAAGTGTTTTTTCCGTTCCGGAACAATGATGGAATCTGGTGAATCTGGCGGGGCTGGCCCCGTATCAAAAATCTGTCAAAGTATGTTTCTATCACTGTGATAATCAGCGTTGAGGAATGTACCTTCATTTTTCGCTAACGCTATGTCTTGTTCTAATGGCAGCAAAAAAGTTACTGAGTGAGCAAAAATATTATAGCAGATGCTTCAGCTTCCTGTGAGTCGAATTACAAATGACTTTATAGTTAGTCGGATGCCGTAATGACCTCCGTCGAACATGTAGCTTTCAAAGCGGATGTAAGTTGCAGAACAGTGTTTTTGACACTGGCATTTAAATTGCATTAAAGAGGCTTGTTATTCGAGGCGGCGGATGCCAAACGCCAATTTGGAACGAATGGAGATTAATTGCGGCTTAAAGTTTGTGGCTTTAACAAGTGTATCGTCCGTCGTTTTTGTACGACTTGAGCGGACAAGTTTGATACTTGAGTTGGAACTCTTTTTTCGGTATCTGGTTCCGAGTTAAGAAAAGAGTTTGGATTTCATCTTCTGTTCAATCTCAAAACACTTTGCAATTGGCAAGTTGTATAATATAATGTTGATGTAATTGGATCCTTGTTGCGAATTGCCTGGCTTCTTTTGTAAACACTTGACTTGAACAAGGCAACTTTTCTGACGTCTTTGAAAAAAGTTCTGATAGGAAACTAACTGACTCAGTTTCCATTCATCTCCATTGGATTTTGTTGCTGCCTCCTTCTTGGCCTGAACTCGAAGAGCAAACTTTGACTATTTTTGGACTCTTCAACTTGAGTTAACCTCTGGCTTGGATATTAACACTTTGGCCATCTTCGAAACTTGGAGGAAGTCAAGCCATAAATAGCTTGAAATCTTTGCCCCAAAAAATCCATGGGAAAAGGCCAAATAGTGTAGATAATTGTAACGGTTTTTTCCTACTTCCTCGAACCAAGATGAAAGCCATAGAAAGAAGAAGCGGAAGTGATTGCACTCAGCGGCTTTGGGTCAGATCATCATCGGATGTGAGCCACAGGCTTAAATGGGCGGTGCTCAGGTCATAGGGCGCTCTTAAGTTTCCTTGAAGCCCCGCCCCTTCTTTGATTATCATGTTTACGTTCTTTTTCAAGTGTTTCTTCTCCAAGAGGCTTTGAATGTCCTCAACTCGTTCATTTCCAGCAGGTTCAAAAAGTTTGTTCCAAAAGCCTTGTGAATTTCCCCTACTTCTCTGATGCACTTTTACAAGACAGAAGCTGTTGTGATGACTCACCCTTTTGCTGCCTGTACTTTTCTTCTTCTTCTTGGTTTATGTATAAGGAAGAAATGTTGTTACACTTCTTGCAGGGGGATGAGAATCGGAGGGAATGAACGTACAGGGAATATATATTCCCGGGTTGTATACTAAAAAGGTACGTTTGATGGTACGGAGCTAGAATGGCAATGAATGTGAAAGAAAACAAAAATAACTTTGGTCTAGTATACGGGATGCAGTAAGGAGAATTACATGGTAGTTTCAAAAGTCTTGATGCTACTAGTAAAAGCGTTTCCTTCTACGAATCTATATCAAAAGCCCGGTAGATTTCAGCTGTACGAAATGGGCTTGAAGCTTTCCCTCTGGCGGTAACCCGAAAAGTGCATTTGTAGTAATCTCCAGTTCAGCACGTCTTGGAAGAAGGGAAAGGGAGGAGAAATGCATCGGTCACATGGACGGCGGCTAGACGCCGATGCATGCATACACACTAGAAGAATACGCACCGCTGCTAGTTTCCTAGAAGAGCCGTGAGTTGACAGGCAACTAAAGCGTACGCCTGGCTAGACAAGCCTCAATTACATTGGGTTGGTGAAGAGGGTGGGTGAATTGCGTTAGTAAGGGGAAATACCCGGGTAGTGGTGGCTCATGCTTTTAAGCCTGGTTCGCATTATTCGTACGGCAGTTGTGTTCCAGCAGAGAAAGAAGACAGTCACGTGGGAGTGAAAGTTAGCCAAGTTTTTGCCTTTTTGACAGCCGGCGAACAGCGTTTTGGTGGAGAAAGTGCATGGAGTTTGAAGTCAGACTGGTGCAGCTGCTGCTTACAAAAAGTTCTAGAAGTGAAATCTAGTGTTTCTTTGAAAATCCATAAGCTATAGCACGTGGTGACATTTTTTGAAAATGATGACTCACCTCTACTAGTCCAGCGCCGCCAGTCTGCAAAATTCCACTGGTTGCGTAACACCATGCTAAAAGATTTTGCTGAAAGTGAACGTTGTTGGAGTGAGAAAACCCATTGAGCAAAGTTGCGGAATCGTAGCTTGTCTTCTGATGACTCTGGTTGTTGAGAAGATGGATTCTGAGAAGTGCATGAGTCAGCATTGATGCATTTCTTACACGCTTCATTCAGACACTGGCTTCTTAAGTAATGCTATTAAACGTGCCGTAAGACAACATAGGGTCGGAAGTGGTGGGGGAGCCGGAGATGCGATCAGAGCTTTTCAGAACTTGAGCTCGGAAAGATCATCATGTTGTGTGTGTGTGCAGATCTGGTCTGAAGACACAGGGTTTTTGTAGTCTGAAATCTGGAGTGAACTAAACGGATGTTTAGTTGTCGGAGCAGAAAGTTTTAAAAGCTGGACTCGAGGTTGTGGGCCTGCGGCTTCAAAAGTGAGTCAAGTTGAAGTTGAGCACGTGCTATCTTACGGAAACAGTTTGTTCAGTTTATATCTGGTGTTCTCATCCGGTCATGGATTCTGTCCAACAAGTCGAAGCCTCAGAGATACTCCGAGAGCTCCTTGTGCAATAACTTTACATCGCTGCTGCATCCTTAATTGGATTATCTGTGGACTACATGGTGTAGCAATAGAAGCTTCAAGAGATTCCCAAAATCTCCAAACTTTCTTCGTTCTTAGGCCATTAAGGCTACTCGTTTGGAATTGGATTAAACCGAAGAGAGAAAGTTGGCTCCTGTCAGAAGAGTCTGACTCTCCAGGAAAACCACTGTGGGAACTCGACCAAATTGTGTGTGTCCGGACATCCGGCCAACTGTCGGACTAGTTTTTTCTCATAAGCAACAGTTAGTTTTGGAGACGGTTGTACTGTGAGAAATCCCAAGTCTTTTTACCTGGTCCCATTAATGCGTGTAGGTGTGTGGGAAGAAGAAGATTCAGTCGATCCAACAGAGAGACCACAACCAACATCAACTGCAACTGCAGTCCTTTTGTATCGAGCGGAACGAATTCAAGTTGGGGCTTCTCCTCAGCCTGTCAAACAACGAGAGTGAATTAGATAAGAAGAGAACAACAAAGTAAGAAGGTGAAAAACGTGGGGATTTGTTGTGGTTGATTACGGCAAGTTTTTGGCAAAGAGAGTTGGAATCGAGTAAGAACAAAATGTCGCCGGGAACAAGTTCTGCGCCTTCAGTCAACATTACGGAATCTGACGATTCGGAAGATGAAGCTTTTACTCAGGTTTGTTGCAGATTGATTTTGCGTTGGTTCAATCGTTGAATCGTTCAGTTTTGTTTCGTTTGTTTTGTGTGAAGAAACTGTTTTAAATGTCCGCTACTTTTAGCTGAAATCAAGTGTGTTTGGTGTCAAAATGGGCAACGACAGGATCTTGCGAAGTCGCATGTCATTCGCTTACGTAAGTTACAAAAAGGGTTTTTGGGATTTTGGTGAATCGGAAAGTTAAATTAAATTTATCCGAGTAGTTTTTTAGTGGAAAAATATATTGGTTTTCGATTGACAGTGGAAATTTAATATCGCAAGTGCAGCTGTGGCAGTAGTGAAAAAAAGATTCTATTTCTCTAGAGCTTTGGCTCTAGCATTTTCTTTATGGAAGTTGACAATTTCGAAGAAGCTTCAGGAGGAGCAGCAGTTTGTTGAACTTGAATCAAAGTGTGAAGACTGTTACATAAAATGAAATGTGAAAAAAGATTGCGTGTTATGTTGGCAATCTTTCCACCTTTAATTACGCCCAGTCCATGTATTTACAAACGCCCGCCGTTTAAGCGTATCGCATTGTAGCGACGACTGGTGGAGCAACTAAATGCTTTGATTAGAGCCTAATGGGCGACAAACGGTACAAGAAGAGAAAAACTGAAAAACGTGTACATGTTTCGTTGAAATTGGAAACTTGACTGATCATTCCAAGACTTTAGATTAGATTTGTTCTGGTTCAGGTGTTTTGGACATGAGTTGGGTAAATTAGTTTCTAGTGAGACGATGTAGAGGAACTGAGGAACCGGATTCTGATAGTTCGGGAGAGAAGATAATTGCGCGGGTAATTTGGTCTAATGATCGTTTACGTAATTGTATCCTGTGACACGTACGTACCTGAGAGTATCTGAGCGTACTTGAGCTTTGAAGAAACAGAAGAATTTCTAATTCAATTTCACCTCGTCTCTTCTCTCTATTTTTGTCAAGTAAAAGTTATTTCTCGATACGTAATCCAAGGAGAAGGAGATAACCTGTCATCGAAACAAGTATTTTTCATAACCCGATATGTCATCGATGCAATGTTGTTGCCGTAACTAAAATTGGCTGTCGAACGAGATTGACAGGTTCAAGGTGATCTTGCTTATATTGTACGACTAACGCAATATTTGCGAATACAAGATTGTCGATTGTCAAGTTGTCACTTTCGTTACTTGCAGGTTTGAAGTTGTTTTGGTTTGGTTGAGCACTTTTGGCGAAATTTCGCGAAAGCTTGAATGTTGAACGACATTTGCAAACTTGACCTCTACACTCGAGCATTTAACAATTTCATGAAATTTAATGGCTAGCAATTTAATCAGTTCATTAGTTCATATATATTTTAGGGGTTTCCCATGTTGGCAAAGGCGTAATTTTGTTTATACTATTTATTACGGCGTTGACCGGAAACGGGCTTGTATGGGATGTGATAAGCGCTTTGCTTTTTACGTTTGAAAGCTTTAGTAAATCTGTACACAAAACACGCGCTTTGAAATAGCCGAACCAGTCACTCTCAGCAGCTACCGGAAATGACAAGAGTGACGGAATGTAAAATGCCTTTGCTTGCATGTCCAGTTGAAAAGTCTATATGTTAGCATTAGCATTCAACCCAATGTTTTTGTACAAGCGTCGTCGTCGTCAACTAGCGCTGCTGCTGGCTAATTTGATACTATATACGCTGCGCGCTCCATTAATGTAGCCATGACCCACGGTCACCAATTCAGCATTATATTTGGACAATATACAAACTCGTGATTTTTTAGCTCAAAGCCTATTTAACGCTAGCCTTGGCTCTATTCAGCTCCTGCCTATCATCGCTTCTAATTCTGACTCCTGCTCGTCCTATGGTCAAAAGTTGCACTGTATATCAAGCGTCACAGCTCAATGGTCAAGTGTACCGGTTTGGCGCTTCTTTACGCTGCTTGCAGCGCAGTTGCTTTTGTTTTGTGCCAGTGTTTTATCAGAATTGTGGTATCTTCAGACTTGATCTTATGTCGTGTGTTTTTCGAAAATACTGGAGCGAACGTTCAACCGGACAAATTCCAGTATTCAGCATACACCACATTCTTCTTCCATTTGACCAAATAAAGTGCCAAGTTGAAAAAAGAGTCACGAATTCCATTACAGCCGGAACGACATATTCCAAGTCCCGCAATTTCATCCCAGTCGCTGAATGTGTTAAAGACCGAATGGCAATTTCAGACTGGAACTTGTTCGTGATCTTGTGCTTTGAAATGTGCTTGTCTCGTCGTTTTATGTGTTCCGTCTAGTACTGGTGATGTTCCTGAATTTCACATGAAAGCAGTCTTCTTGAACGACTTTTCAAATATTGACGACAACGGCAGAAGCTTTCTTCTTTGTACCGCTTGGTAAATGCGCTTACATAATTCGCCAATACGAGGTTTTTTCCGCAGACTTTTACGGAGTTTTTCAGAGTTTTGGAAGGTTGTGAAAGCAATGTTGAAGGCTTTGCAATTTACTTTGTATTTCTGAATACATCCATGTAAGCGAAATTGTTCCGATTGTGTAACGTTGTCTGGTTGACAATAGACACAATAGAAAAGTATGCGCTAACGTTTATTTAAGCTTCAAGGTTGCAGAAAGGTCTTCTTTTGTAAAGAACGGCAAAAGCTTTTTAGTTTAGTTAATTGCTCTCGTTTTAGGTACTGACTGCGAGAATTCCAAAAGAGCCAAGCTTTTTGCTAAATTCGCCAAACAAGTTCATTTCCGCCAAACCCATTATAGCCGGTCGAAATCATGAGCTGTCGTTGCTGTTGCCGGCTATAAACTACGAAGCTTGTTCAAAAGCACCGTTGCCTTGTTTCCCTCATACTTTTTAAACTCTTCTTGAGCTCCAGTCTGATGGCGGCGGCAATTAAACGGGCCGGAAATTCGGGTCATCAAAGTAGTAGTATTTTGCTGCTGCGACAATGCCGAGAGATTAAGCTGTCGCTATAGCGAAACGATTTGGCCTGTTTTTTGTGAAGCTTTTAACGGGTCTGGTGAACTGGTGAAAGGAGCGAAAGCAAAAGGGACTCTAGCGCTCTTCCGGGTCAATTTCGCATTTAACGATTTGTCGTTAACGGTTACTTGTCATAGCGATAAGTTTTGTCTGGACCAACGCACTTTGCTGAAAGCATCAAAGAGAATTCTGAATGGCTGCTACTATGACTGCTAGCGCCCTCTGTCTACTAATACGGACCTGTTAGTTCTCTCTCCACGGATGCGGGGGTGTAATTTATATCTTTTGGCATATGTTCCATGCCGTTCTTCCTGTTCGTAATAGCGCCATTACATTCTTCTAAAATGAAGTTGGTTCTCCTATTCTACTACCCGGGCACTTTATATACGCTGAGAAGCGTACTTACGGACGGAACACCTCACCTTATGAAATTGATGGCATTAAGTTTATTGAGCCATTTGAACGAACTTCTTCTCCAGCTTATGTACTTGTTTTTTGGGGGAGTTTGATTGAGGAGGGCTGCCGTTAGAAACGTAGGGCAGGTCGTATTCCGTATATCATGGCGGCCATTACGGCCTTCAGCTCTGACACACACCAGTGGAGCTTTGAGGGTTGGAAAGATCATCGGGGTGTTATTATTGCTGCGAGGGCTTCTCGATTTCGTTAGTTGGTTTTTAGAAGGATATCAGATGTGTGTATTCGATGTGATCGTTAGATGTGCAACAAAGATAGGAGTGCAGCGACGAGCAGATCGATAAATAGGATCGACTGAAAGAGAGCAAAGTGCAAGCAGGAGTACCAGTTGATGGATGTCGTCTCTTGGACAAGTTCTGTGTTGCCAAGGGAGATTCGTTGGAATTGGACGGGATGGAATTGCCATGTTTCGTTTCCGACAGCATTTTTACGACGGCTTTTTTCCTTGCATTCAGTCAGTATATATACAAACCAGTGTGTATTTACACACGACGGCTCCGTTAACGCTAAGCGAGCCTGGGGCGAGAACCATATTACCTTAAGTGGGAAGCGGTTAAATGGGAGTATATAGGAAATGTCTCTCTGGCAACCTGGCAAGTTCCCATAAAAGAAGTTGAAAACGCCATATGGAACCGGCCACACTTTTCAATGCGACCCTCGGTGAGAACTGCAACCTTTTCCACAATACGACAGCAACAAGGAGGAGGAGACATGATGACACACGGGGAAAAGAAATTAAAAGTGGACTGAATCCCACATGGAGTTTCGAAGCGTTCTGAAACTGATATGGCTTACGGTCGAAATACAATTTAGAGACAATGGTTAGGGGATGATTGTACTGTATGTTTTGCCAGGTTCCATTAGCCACACCTTGTGGGCCGAAAAGTGACAAAAGATTTGGGCGTGAAGAAGCCTTGACGAATCTTCAGATCTCAAAGTTTCTCTGGAGTTGAAATCCAGAAGGCTTTGGAGAACGAAGAACAGAGGACAAGAAATGTGCATTTGCTCCGCTGACTTGTTCTTCTTCCGTTAATGGAACCGCGGCAGCTTCCTCGTTTATTTTTAAACCCGGGTAAAGCCTGAGGAGATCTCCAAGTTTGTATGGATTTCTTCTTCTTGTTTTTGACGTCCTCCGGTCCGGAAGAAGAAGAAGAAGAGGAAAGCTGCATTTCATCTGTTATCTCATCTCGCTGGAAATTAACATGTCAGCTGGATGCGTTTCTTCCGTCTCAGTTTCTAAATGCTATGATACGGAAACCTGAAGACAGCAAACGAGCTCCGTTTGCCTGCACCACATTTCGTTATCAGGTTACTTTTTGTAACGTGGATATTATGGAACGAGTTTGTAAACGTTGAATGCTTGAGAGCTGTAACCACTTACGGAAATTGTACTATGGAATAATTGGGCTGATGAATGCCGAGTTGTTATATACGGAAATGACCAAGGGTTTCTTTCAGCTGCTCTTCTTGCGATGATGGATTTCATTCCTGAGTGGCTGCTACCAGGGATGCGTATGCCTTGTTTTGGCAACTGGACACAGTTTGTGTTGATGGAATCGCCATATTTGGAGACTGATAAGACTGGAACATGCTGACTTAATGACGGGTTCTGTCCATGTGTGCTAGCCAAAAAGGATAAATGAATTCTTGGTCGACTTCTGGACTGTGTGTCCGAAGAGTCCGGCGGAGGTCAGATTGTGGCCGCCATCTGTTTGGTCAGTCAGCCAAATATCTTTTGGCACATACAACTTGGTCCTGTGACTGTGAGATAATTTGGTAAAGCAATGACCAGATGACGGCAGAAACGTGTTGGCAGGCTAACTGTTTGTGGTGGTGGATTTGACCATCGTCATGGCTTTTTGGACAAGTTATGAATTCCACAAGGTACAGAAATGGGCTCATAGTCAGCAGTCACTGAATATGATAATTCCGAGAGAACATAATGAAGGAAACATGTAGCATGGAAACTTGAGAAGCCCAAGGGAATCAACGTGAATGAAACTGATTAAAGCAAGGCTGGCTCAAAAGACAATAGACTTCTCTCCGAATACATTACTGGCGCTGCAGCAGCATATGGTCTGAAAAACACATAACATGAATGAAACTAACTTGGTAAATGGAAACCGCAAAACGCTACATGATAGTTTGGTGGCTTATTGTGGTTCCACCAAAAAGCAAAAGGTACAAACATATGCAGCATCTTGTTAGCGGGTACCTACAACCAACAACCCAAGAAGGTATACGTTGATGGTCATAAATTACACCCGGCGACTTATGGAAACGCCAGCCTTTACGAATTCACCCTTTTATTATTCCAATCAACCTTGTTTTCTATGAGGCAGGAAGGAAATTGTTAGCGGGGCGGAGAA
>JAQGBJ010002160.1:0-17901 GCA_034698345.1 Sphaeridia pumilis
CGAGGTATTCGATGCCCTGTGCCGCTACGCTCTTACACTTCCGACCAGAGGTATTTAGAGCTCGTCGAAGGGTACGTAGTTGAATTAAATATTTGGTTCAAGAAAAATTGGTGGTTAAGTAAGTCAGATGTAATTTTGAATTTTTTTATGAAGGCAACTGAAGGTATCATTGGAGAACTTTCCTCCGCATCTGGTGATTTACAATGCTGGAACGGACGTTATGGACGGAGACCCTTTGGGCAGATTGTCCATAAGTGCCAATGGAATAGTTCAGAGGGATTTATTGGTCTTTAGGGAGTGCATGAAAAGACAGATTCCAATTTTGATGCTTACTTCAGGAGGGTACCAGCCTTCGACTGCCGGCGTGATTGCTGCGTCAGTGGGGAATTTATGCCGAAATTCTATGATTTCGTTCTGAAAAGATGCTGCCAAAATTTGCCGATTCTAGTCAACTTGAAGAATAACGTAAATGTGATATGAGCAACTGTCAGTATATTATATACCAAATGTCAGATTTCAAAGTCACCAGTGCAAGTAATGTAGTTTTGGAGTAATAGTTTTTAACTTTGAATGTTTTTGCAACTGAAAACTGATTGATATTATGCATACATTAAACTGCTTGGTCGAACTGATTACACACGTTTTTGTGAAGGGTTGCCTAAATGTGTGTCACATTATAAGCAAATGGGAGCAAAAAAAGACATTATCTCGTGGTCGTATTCCATTGAGCGAAATATTCGTCGGTGGGAATATTGCAATTGAGACTTCGGTAATAGTCCTGACGCAACTTTTGTTCTCTGGCTAAATGTAGGTTGACGAGATTCAAGTCCGAGTTCAAGTCCCTGTGAAACCGCAAGGATTTATTAGTGATTTCAGTAAATTCTATGGAATTGATAGAGTAAAAACGTACCTTCGTTTTCGGTTCAGACTGCTTTCTATGATCAGAGCCGCAGCGGCTTGCACTTCTGTCTGGCGGTCCCAAGCCCGTTTGAAGGCAGCTTCTTCTTCTTTCTTGCGAAGTTTCTCCATCATTTGCTCCCTTTGTTCCTGACGGACAGCGATGAGACGATCTTCCGAATATCCTCTGAAGTTTTGTGGAGATGTGTGATGTGGTCCTCGAATCGAAGTGCAGTCGGTGGTTTCTGTAAGCATTTCGCTTTGCATCTGGTTGACAATGTGGGCAATGCTGGCTTCTTCGTCGGCTAGCTTTTCAACGTTGCGGCGTTCATGAGTTTCGTGGGCCTGTAATCGAGTGAATGTTGAGAAAAAGTTGAAGTTAATTAATTTAAAAATGGGTTTCATTGTAAATATACCAATGACAAGTTGAACTGGTCCGTAGCCTCTCGAACTGCTCTTCGAGCAGCTGCCTGAGCTTGGGTCATGTGAACATTTCGCAAGTCCCATTCACGTAAACGCTGAGCGTGTAGCTCGTCAGCCTGAAAAGTTTCTGAAGATCTTGAGTCAGTTTTCAAACATGTGGAGCCATCTATGCAGCTTGAAAGCGTACCTTGGCTTCGAATTCGATGCTGGATTTTTTCTCTTTCATTTGAAATTCAAGCCAGCGCTTGTTTTGGTGAATTTGGGTTGTGATGCGTTCTTTGAAGCCCGGGTCTTCTCCTTCGAACCTATTTTTTAAAAATTAAAAGAGCGGGATTTTAGTGTTATTGTTTTTAATATTGGCTTGAGAAGTACGTACTTTTGAATAGAAGCTGGTCCACATCGTTGGTCTTCGTCATGAAGCCTTGCAGGGTACTGGTTACGAAGATAGTTTGGATCGTTGAGGTCGAATTCACGTCTGTCCTCAAATCTTTGGCAATTAGAGCGGTAATTTTGGATATCGATCATCAAATTTTTTCGATCCTGCATTGAATATAGGATCTCGAGATTAGACCATTTTTAAACGTTTTTGAAGAGGCATTGTCTTTACTCACCTCTCTAACTCGGCGTTCGATTTCTTGAGCAACTTCATCGAAACGGGCTGCAGCCCTGCCATAGGCTTTGTCAAGCTCCTGGTCGACATGCCTCGATTGGTTCTTTTCTCTGATTTGCTCTCTGATAGCTTCTACGTCAACCTAAATTTTAATCCAAAAAGTTTAAAAACAAAAAGTTCTATGTTTCAAAATGCCACTAGACGTTTAGTGCTTACGCCTTTTATCCTGAATTTGGGGTTAAAAATTCTCAACTTTCTTTCTTCTTCTAATCGGCGGCGTCTAGCAATTTTGGCCGCCTCTTTAGTGTCACATGGAAGGTCAACTTTGTGCATTTTGGCGTGTCTGCTGTTTCAAACAGGTCAATGTAGAAAAATAAAAATGTGTAAGGATTTTTACGGCACAAAATCCAACTGCAGATTGTGCGGGAACTGTTCAAAGAGAAAGTTGGTGAAAGCCTTGGGAACTGGCAGTGCCAGGAGATTTCCTGGGGAAAGAGTCAAGACACGCCTCCCATTTTCCATCTGATTCAACAAGAAGCGAGGGAATTTGTTTGAACGATCAATCGTGTTGCCAAGGTGAATTCTCATGAGATTTTTAATGCAGCTGGAGTAATTGGTTTAAATATTTTTTGGATGACCTGATGGCTACTGGCTACTAGAAATAGCAAAATTTTCTTATGGATTGAGGCATCCCCAATGGTACTTTAAAGAGAGGCTGATTAGTATCTACAGAATTTAATTGGATTCAATGACAATAAGACATGATTGTTTTTTGCGCTGAACCAGCTTCGATATTAAGCAGGAAGTTTTCCTTGATATGGAACACCTGCCGACGGTCCTTTGACTCCCAAATTGGTGATTGCAAAAACTGCTCCAGGATTACTTTGGCTTGCAAGTTCTTGTTCGGTGAGGCCAGTTTTTGCTGAAGTCACATACAAAGTATCGAGATGTGGGCCACCAAAAGCGACAGAGGTGGTTTTAGTTGACAAATGGCCCATGTTTATGGTCTCGAGGAGTTTGCCGGTGGCCGAATCAATGTGCAAAATCTAGTGAAATATTATATATAAGTGAAATTATTTAGGAATGAAGATATTTCAGCTTATACCACAGAAATTATGTATCTTACTTTTCCCGCAGTGTAAACAGCAACCCAAAGATTGTTGTTGGCATCAGTGGTCATACCGTCAGGGAGGCCTTGGATATCATGTTTCTTGAGGTCGAAAAGAACCTTTCGATTGGCTATAACGAAATTTCGTTAACGTTAATTTCGTTAGACTTATGGATCACCGAATTAGTAATTCACTCACCCACGGAACCCTTTTCCAGGTCATAGTCGAAGACGTCAACGGAATAAGCGACAGAATCGATGTAAAAAAATTTACGACTGTCAGTACTCCAAGTTAAGCCGTTTGAGATACCAATTTTATCTACGTGATGATCAAGAGCTCCGCTGTCTCCAAGCTTGTACAGGTTACCTTTTTCAGGTTCGACGTTTCCGGGCGTTGTTTCGTAGCCCATTGTTCCTAAAAGTAAAAGATACAAATAATATATACAAAACTGTAAAATGTTTAAACAAAACTTTGTTTCAAGTAGTACCAGCCCAAAAGCGTCCTTTAGCGTCACACTTGCCATCGTTGAATCTGTTCTTTGGTCGATCTTGTTCAACAGTGTGTATAGTCTTGAGTTTGTAATCCTGACCGACGCCGTCCCATTCCAGGACACAAACATTTCGTTCAACGGTCAAAATGTACTTGTTCTTTTGGTTGGCAACGGGAACGATGGCAGTGGGTCTGCCTTCCTCTGCAACAATATTTTACTATGGTCAGGCCACTTAAAGACCTTGAAAACATTGATATATTGGAAGGAACTTACTGATGGGAGCCATAAAGTCCTCGCCGGTTGCCGGAATATATCGATGGACAGCCTCGCCGGGGATATCGACGTACACTAATTCCTGCGTCTCCTCAACCCAATGCGGGCCTTCGCCAAGGCCGATGTGGGTGTTTTCAACAGCGACAGTGATGTTGACGGTGGACATTTTGATTTCCTTGTTGTTTGCACCGCTTTGACGATCGGTCAAATGACTCTGGAAGACAAGCAAGCCGGCATTTATAACGATGGAATCTAGTGCAAATTTATCGCGGAAAGTCACTCAAGTGCAGTTTGTCTGGCAGCTATCAGTCACGTGGGGCCAACGAAATTGCTGCATTAATTGATTACGTTGAAGGCAGTTGCCAAATTGTCAAATCTGAAGTGGCGAACAGTATATGGAGTTGAAGCTAAAAATGTGTCTCACCTGTAATATTTTTGGATATAACCTTTTCTTTCGGTACTTTTGCTTTGAAGAATGAGGTTGCCAAATTTATATTGATCACGGAATAAGCTGACGGTTCTGAAAGTAGGCGTTGTATTGCCTCCAAGACTGATTGAAGGATGGTCAGGTCATTTCAGCGCATAAACAGCCGTCGTTTGTTGACACTAACAAGGCTGTGGCTGCTGTGGTTTATTTTGAAACAACGTGAGTTTATTCTTCCATGTTAGACTTAAGTAAGTGTGTTATTTACATTTGAGCGCTGGAATTTGTTGAAGATGAAGTTGGTTCTAGTTCTGGGCTCGCCACATATGTTGACCGAAGCTGATTACTGATAAATATCCAGAAGGAATATATAGGCAGGCGAGTTCAGCTTTAACTTTATTATAGCTTTTGGCCTTGAAATAAATGAGGGAAGAATAGCTGAGAAAGTAAGTGCAACAAACCAGTCTAAAATTCTAAAAGCGTTCGGCTTCAAATAAGCGCCATTTGAGAGTGTTTGCCGGTAACATAAATTGAAAACAAGGTGTTGATTGATAGCGACTTGAATGTAAATATTTGATGGAAAATATGTGGAAAGTCACAGAAATCATTGCATTTTGTCACCAAATCCCTAGCAGACCCCGTAGGTGGCAATGCAACCCAACTCTCAACGAAAGAGGCAAACGATGTAAAACCAAACGCTCTAACCATCAACAGCGCCCACTAGCGGAGAAAACATTACTTTCTCACCTGAGCTTGATTACAGGTAATCCAAGGAGCGGAGCTGACTGACTGAGGGGAGACTCGAGTCCAGGTATTTTAAGTTGGCTTTTGTACGTGTGTTACTATTATTATTATTGTTGGAGCTTTTACTGAGAGAGGGAAGAAGAGGAACGGATGTTGTTTAGCTGCAAGTTTCGTTGGACGGTTCCACACGAGTAAAAAGGTGGTCCGTTCCTCCTGAGCTATACGAAACTGGATTGAATACAATGGAAAGGTAAAATAAAGTTGGAAGAAGATGCTCAAATGACCAGGTAAAATCCATTGAATAATGCGTGACTTTTGTAGAATGCGTATACATCGACATTGGCAAGTAGTGTGAAGCTATGCGTTGATTGTTGGCTCTTTTTGCTGATCCCAAGAAATCAACAAGGTAAAAAGTGGGAAATAAATACAGCTGTTGTTGTGTGGGCGGAATTAAATTGTTGAATATATACTGTCGACATTACAAGTGGAGTTTTATACGTGGAAATTTAAGTGTCTGCAAACTGCAACAACGCCCGCCCCCACCGCTGCAATATATATAATCCACGTTGGAATCCTGTGGGAATTAGCAAAGCGGAAGAAGACATCATCATCCGATAAAAATAGTCTCTTCTTCAAGACACGCATCAATCATAATATTCTGCTTTCAACCCTTTCGCAAAGGATAAAATATTCGTGGGTTGACGACGTGATTTAATGGTAACTTTGGTCTTCTTCTTATACATTTCAATTGCTATTATTATCACGATCTCCTTTGGTATCAAGTGATACTTGTTGTGCGTGATTTTTCATGAGATGGAATGTTCGACACGGGTTTTTGCAGCTCACAATACGAATTTTATGACAAGAGTTGGATGGATTGAGGGAGCGAAATATATATATATAATAATGGCAAACTGTAATGAGAGATCCGTCACGGATCTTGTTACAGAGTTGGATATAAATATACAGAAAAAATGTCTTTGGCTATATGACGATGACTAATGCATGTAGAGGATGGACAGAGCGAATCTAAATGTAGTGGAGAAATGAGTCCGGCGTTTATCGATTCGGTATATAATATTGAGCGTTGTTGACAACCGCAAACGATATCAAGAGGTTAGTCGAGGGGGTGAAGTAAAATCGATATGGTTGCTCGCCTTTCACAAGCTGATAACAGGATTTGAAAAAGTTGACGATAACGAAAGAGTTGGTGGGATTGAAATGGGAAGAAGGGAAGCCAGAATCGACTAACACGATGGGAAGAAATTATGAGGGAATTGCATGGTCGGCGGTTCAATTATTGATACCAATTAAAATGGGCGGGAAGCAGTTGTTATTGTTAGGTGGACAGGGTGCAATCAAGGGTAAATGATTATGGAAAGGATGAGAAAAGTTGCTGCAAGGTCAGGCATATCGGATGTTGGCAAAATATGGAACAATGAAACTATAAATTGCAATTAACATTTGGCTATGGTGAAAGGAGGATTAGAAGTTGCAATTTTAGCGAGAGCAGAGAGCTTTAATTACCTTTGCGGTTTATTATTATTATAATGAAGGATATTTTTCCAAGAGGGGACAAAAAGTGGGAGACACGAGTTGCGAAAGCCAGAATGGACTTGCGATTAGCAGGACAAAGAAAAAGTAATGGTTTGAGAAGGATATAACGATGAGGCAAGGGTTGGTCGCAGTTGGCGGATTTTGTAAGCGGTGGGGGTGGATTTTTTTATGAGCTCTGTAAGAAACCAAGGGGAAGAAGGGGAGAGAGGGGGTGGGAAAAGAGTCCGAAATGTGAGACGTTGTTTGTGCACTTCCGGGCTGGTGGAAATAATGTTTTGATGGATAAATGATGAGGTTGTTGGTTGGTTGTTGTTCTAAAGTGTGGTGTATGCATTATTATTTTGCTCTTGTTTTGCAGGGCGAAGAGGTGAGCCAAAAGGGTCTTCTTGTTCTGTCGTTACCGAGTGAAAAAAGGCAGCGAAGCGTATCGAAGATGTGCATGAAGCGGCGGTCACAGTATTAAACCGAAGGGCTTCAGAGAGTGACGGAACCGAGCCACCACATCAAAGCAGAGGAAGACGAAGAAAAAAGGCAGTGAAAATTGTATCGAAGCGGAGAAGGAGTGCAATTTTCCCAACGGAGCAAAGACAGCGGACGCTGCCGCTGCGCTGTTTCCTGTGAAAAGTTGGAGTGTATTTCGGTCGGTGGAAAGGCTGCACAGTCTTTGTTGCGGGACGTGACAAGAAGGACGTCAGGGGGGAAGAAACAGGGTTGATTATTGCGTGTGCGAAAAAATTGGGGTGCGTAAAAAGTGTTTTGATGACAACGCCTTGAGACTGACGCTGAAGTTGGTCGCCGATTCCTTGCACATTTGTGTCAAACGAGATTTTGCAAACGTGTGTGCTGATTCACGAGTTTTGATGTGTAAGTGATATAGCCCTGACTGACTGAACTGATCAGGTGGCGAGAGAGATTTGAGATTGCATTTATCTTGGCGTATCTACCTGTGTGAGAGAGCGGTGAGGAGATTTCGCAAAAGTGAGAGTTTACGCTTGTGGACGCTGTGGAGATCAACAAGTTGTGAGTCAAAGAAATCTGATCAGAAAATTGTGTTTCCGGTGTTGACGCTACAGAATTATTAAGGATTGACAGTTTGAGATTCTATAAAATTGGAACAAGATGGGTAAGTGGAATAGAGAAAATTTAAATACATTTGAAACTGTGGGAGAATTTGGAACGAGACAAGTAAAAAAAATGCTTTTCGATTGACAGGGCGCGGTTGTCAAAGCTGCATGACCCGCATGCCCTATGCGACCCTGATAGCCACAATAATGTGCTTGGCGGGCGTTGGGGTCTTTTGCGGGACCATGTACAGGGGCGTGACGCTCACGCAGCTCATGTTCAGAGAAGTCTTCCATTTCCGAGTCGAGTGGCTGGAGCCACTTCAGCTAGCTTTTGTGGTCATCGGAGCGTCGATGGGAGCCCTGGGCCTCATGATGCTCTTCGTTGGGTGCCTCACTACTGGCGAGACCCGCAAGTCCGTGTACAAAGCCTTGAAGGCAAGGGTTGGGGGCAGAATCACTTGTGCTGTGGTGAGTTGGACTAGATTTCGATGAAATTGAAAAAAATGATTAATTGGTGAAATGGTCCACAGTTCATGGTCATTACGTACATTCTTCAAATAGCGTGGTTGGGCATGTTCGCCTTCCTTGTCGTTGTTACCGCGACCTTTTCCATTTTCTGGTCCTTGTGCTCCAACAAACAGCCGCCTTATGAGAGTGACAACTGCATTGACTTTACGCAGTTACGTAAGTGTCGATTGTTAGATTTGTGAATGTTGTGCATAGGGGAAACCTGGGTTATTATACCAAAGGCTTTAATTTTCAGATTTCCTATTCCCGGCTGAAACCAGAGTAGAGGACATGAAGGTCTGTGAACAAAACGAGATGAAATTGTTCTGCAAAGATTACGTCGAGAGGGCTGAAGTCATGTTCATATTGGCTACTGTTGCTTGTGCGCTGATCATTTTCAGTTTGGTAAGAATTGGTTCAAGAGGATGTGGATTAAGGTGGATATTTTCGTGCAAATAATGTGTTTTTTGTTGCAGATCCATTACATGATGTGTCTCGCGGCTAACTACGCCCATATCAAGGGCCACGAGAAGCTTCAGGACATTCAAGAACTTCAGTACTTTTCTGGGGTCGACTCTGAAATGACCGCACTTGCTGGGAAAGATCGGTTTTGAATGTACCAAAGTATGTGGAAGCGACTGCTGTGGAATTCGAATCCCACCTATGACTGTGTGGAGGGGTGTTCGGAAGTTAAGGTGTTTTTGTTCTGATAGACTTGTTGTTCCATGACATTGGATGTACATGTTTGATACTGTTTGATAAATGTTATTGTAAGGTATAGCTTTGTTTGTGCACGGTTGATGAATATGTGTATCGGTTTTATACAAAAGTACCATTTATGTTCTTCTAGAGCAAGTTTGAGTAAAAAGATTTTTCAATTTAACATGATCGTTTTATGCCTAGCACAACGATAGCATTTTACGAAAAGTGCCCTACTAAAAGCACTATTTTGTTGTGTAAATTAACATTTCTAAAAATTTGACATATACTTTTTTACATTCTACAATAACAGGAAATTGTGCATTCATAGTTTAATAATTGTTTGGCGTTTGGTGCTGGTTTTATAACAACAAGAGCATAAGGCGAAAGAGCATGAGAGCATCCAACAGTACACCAATGTTGATTATCAGTTACATTAACTCTTGGAGGAACAAACAAATGCCAGATACAACAGGAACAAATATTGGCAACGGTGCTGGGAGATTTTTTGCTGTGAAAACAGCAGATTCGTGCAATATAATCTCGATTACAATTAGTACAAGCATAAATAGTACGACACTACATATTATTCTATGTAAAGACCGATTGTCATCTGCTTTCATTTAATGCAGTGAACACTTCTTCAATTCTGCTAAGTTTGCCCTGAATTTCAGCCTCTTCCTGCACATCATGCCTTTGCACATTCATCAAGGGTTTTCCAGACCTTGGGAAGTAAGACAACTTTTCTGTTTTGTGGTTGTACAGTAGCCGGCTACCGTCTTCGAAGTGGATATGAACATCCCAATTGGAATATTGGAAGGCTTTCCATACGCCAGGACGGCTGGTTTCCTTGATAACTTTTCTTGCACTGCTAACTGCAGATTCTTGACGGGTGCTCGTCACAGATGTTTCGTATCCGCCCATCTGGGAATAAATGAAAACGTTTAGATGCTATCAACTGAATGCATTTCAAAATAGTGTATCATGAGAATACACGAGTACCGTTGGCATGTGGATGTCACTTCTGGGTGAAACATTCTCCTTGTTTTCCCGCATGGTCAGTGGTAGGGACTTGGAAGAAAAGTTAGGTGGCCGTCGTCCCACAACAACGGGAAAACAAATGTCTTCAGTTGCTGATGATAGTTGGCTGAGGGTGCTCTCTAACACTTGGCAATGTACGTGACATTTTTTGCAATGTTCCCACATCAACTGTTGTGACGGTGGCAGACAGGGAGTTTCAGATGCATGGAAACGCACAATCGAACCCGATGTATCTGTCAGCACGACCTGGCTACCGATGACAGTAATTTTTCCGCCTAAGAAATGAGAAATGCTAGACGTTATATCTTTCCTTTATGATATCCCGACATGAAAACTCGCTATGCATCGAGAACTTGCCTTCAAAAAAATTAGCTTCGAAATCAGGATCTGGACTGTTTTCCATCAGACAACATTTTGCACTAGAGCTGTAAAACGTGACTTTCGGTGTTTTTGTCTTTACAAGATCAACAAATTTTGAAGCATAGGAGTATTTCTTCCAGTATTTCTGCGGAATGTTCTCGTAGCTATAAATTTGGTCGGCTCCTCCTTCTGGTAGAGGTGGGGGTGCATCGCCTACTGGAACACCGCAACCTTTTATCGGCTGATAAATTACCATCTGAAATCAACATGAAACAGAATGTTAAATTCTTGTTTTGAACGGTGGATATTCTGCATTTTCAGTTCACATACCCTCAGCCCGTCTGAAGAGATTCTTAAAACTTCAATTACGTAATCACATCCATCTTTAGATTTTAAAAATTCGAGGCACACTTCGCCAGTTTCCAGGATATTGACAACAACGTTCTTTGTTTTCTGTCTTATAGGACGAAGTCTCTTAGAGCTCAATGGACGCACTAAGTTTTTTCTAGTAGTTGTGTCGTGCTCTGGAGCCATGACTGAATTTGTTGTCAGCTTTTCCGGTATCACTTGTTGGGCATATGGTTGGTGGGTAAAACTGGATGGAGTACTATGTGTACTGCTACAAGGGCCTCGTAGCAATTCTGGTTGAGGGATCACTCCACACTCGGTTGACATATTGCAAGAGTTTCCTTGGAAGGACAATACATTTGTTTGTTGTCGTTTAGCAATGCATGGGCAAGTGTCTTGATGCGAACAAGAATCACACTGTTTCCAATTATGGCTGCAACCGAACCCGCTGTTGGTTGAAATTTGAGCATTGTTATAACTCCACTGAGGAATTGGTCCACTTGCCGACGCCAGTCCACTATCACAAGATACCCATGGTTGTGCCTTCATCGGGTAATTCACTCCAGCAATCATCCTAGATTCGTGGTTCTTTCTCATAAACGGATGATTCAATATCGCAGTTAATTTAAGCCGCTCTCTAGGGTTCTTCCGTAATAATGCCGCAATAAGGTCTCGAGCGTCTAACGATAATCCAGAAGGGTACTTCACTTCAGCAGTAACAACTCGTGTCAATGTCGGTTTCACACCATCATCTGCATCGAATGGAGGCCGTCCAACAAGAATCGTATACAGCATTACTCCTAACCCCCAAACATCAGTTTCTAGCCCATGTGATGATCTAGTGGCAACTTCAGGAGAGATGTAGTTTGGAGTTCCACACATAGTCATGTGCTTTTCATCAGGCCGAAGTTGCGTAGCTAACCCAAAATCAGCTATTTTCTGTAAACCAAAGGAAATATTTACTTCCAATCTTCCAAATCACTTGCCCTAAAGCAAATGCCACTGGAATACAGACTCACGATTTTCATGTCCTTAGTCAGTAGCAGATTAGCCAAAGAAATATCCCGATGTACAATATTATGCGAGTGTAAATACAATAGTCCTTCCACTACTTGACGCATTACAGAACATGCTGAAAAACAAAAAATCCCACATTGCTCTGCCACTCACAAAAATGATTGATAAAATTTGGATTAAACATACCTTCTTCTTCTGAAAGTCTCGGTTTCACCATTTTCAAGTATTTTTGCAACTCCCCATTGTGACACAGCTCCAAAACGAGATACACATAGTTGTAATCTTGAAAACAGGTGTACATCTGGAGAACCGATGGATGCTGAAGTCTAGAATGGATCTTGATCTCCTGTTCGACCCTACCGATCATTCCAACCGCGCTCATCTGGTTTCTGTCAATCTGAAAGGTTGGAACACAAACAATAAGTTCATCTGATTTCGGTGTTCTTCAAGAGCTGGGGTGAAAACATTCAAAAATACGAAAAATACCTTTTTAATTGCAACTTCCACTCCATTGATTTTACATCTTCCTCGAAGGACTTCAGCAAAGCCACCTTTGCCGAGAATTTCATAGACTTCATAGTCCTGCGAAAACCGAGCGTACGAGCGTTAATACACAATACAGTAAACAATTTTAGTTCTTTAGACCAATCCAATCAAACTTTACCTCTATTTTGTCCCCAAAGTTGTTGAACATTTGGTTGATCATTCTGAGATTTTTACATTTGTCCACAGCAAAATGAAACTAGAACACTCTTTGATACCGACCCTCTTCTAGATTAAATCTAATCATTATACGTATGATTCTTGAAATTTAGTTTAAACTGCCACCAGAGAACACGAGTTGGAATTATTGAAATTAGGTAAACAACGAATCAATTTGCTTGGCTTTTCACCATTATGCACAGGCAATGTAATGCTTTGGCCGTTGATGATCAACTATGAAGGTGTTTCGAGACTGTCAACAGTGCGTCCCCTCAAATCCCGCTTTTTTCATCTCTTTTCGCGGGCCTTGTTTGAAGGCCATCGAGTGTATGATTTCATCCTCTTTTACTCTATGGCTATTAGCTCTTGAGCACATGTTCATTGCTGAAGTTTTCCGCTTGTGGCGGCTGATGCAAACTCTGTAAGCAAAAGTTAGAAATACAAATTATTTGAAATTTTGAAGCAACTGCGATATATATTCAATTCTCTGACTTGAACCTATCTCGTATTTCGGTGACTATCGGACAGAAGCTTGTTAAAGTTGGTTTTGAAATCTAAAAGTGCATCGAATTTCATATTTCCGACTAAATTACTAAATTGTACAGGGTACGTCACTTGTTTTTCGAAAACAAATATTAGTTCATTTTGAGCGTAACTGATCTTCAGGTACAGGGAGTTTCATGCTAATATTTTATTGAAACGAATGTTTTATTCAATAGGTTTAACGGCAACCGGGAAAATGTTACTTCTACGGCGATCTCAACGGTTATGTGGATGCCTGGAGCATGTTTCTATCAGATCCCGTGGATTCTCGAGTAGCCTGGGTTCCAGCGGTTCTTCCGGAGATGGCAGAAATCCAGGTGGACCTAAAGTTCCCAAATCATCTGCATCAACTGCCACCCACCCACAACCTGTCGACTCCAACCAGTCGACGTCGTCAGTTTTACCCATTGGAGAGAGGTCAAGAGCGAGACAATATTCGCTAGACCAGCCATTTCCTGGGGTCGGGGAAGCAGAGTACGCTCGGGTTGAAAAACTCTCGTATAATACCCAAGTCACAACACTTGAGAATGGCTTACGTGTAGCAACTCAACCAAGATTTGGAAAGTTTGCTACGATTGGAGTAGCAATTGCTGCCGGATCAAGATACGAATCGGGGTTCCCCGCTGGTGTGTCACATATAGTAGAAAAATTAGGTTTCATGGTGAGTTATTTCTTGTTGTTTACATTGTACCATTCGCTGCAAGTCTATTATGATAATCTGAATTTTTTGCTATGTTGTAGTCCTCGGAGAAATACCCGGATAGAGAGTCGATTTTTAAGGAACTGGAACGAAACAGCGCTATTTGTGACTGCCAAACTTCTAGGTACGTGCATAGGTGTGCTGAAATTTACAAGATACTTTGTAGATATTATTCCAAATGGTTCTTTTTGCAGGGATGCTACATTGTACGCAATCTCTACTGAAGTTACTGGTGTTGAGAATATGATGAAGCTTTTGGCGGATGTAGTGTTCAACCCTCGTATAACTGAAGAAGAGTTCATGGCTGCAAAGAATGCTGCAGCTTTCGAAGTGGAAGACATGAAAATGAAACCTGAACAGGAGGGAATCTTGCTGGAAATGATTCATGCAGCTGCTTGGAAGAATCAGACTCTAGGAATACCAAGATACTGTCCACCTGAGAGTATTGAGAGAATTACCAGAGATCATTTGTTGCATTTCATGAGATTACACTACACACCACCGAGAATTGTGTTTTCTGGTGTTGGTGTTGATCACAAGGAGCTCGTCGACATGGCCAAAGTTTATCTGACCGATAAAAATGCAACTTGGAAACGGGAAAATGTTAGTATTAATTCTCCTGCTCAGCCTGATAACTCTACTGCGGAATACGTTGGGGGAATTCTAAAGGTATATTGTTCAACACTTACGTTCACTGCTTCTGTTTTTCGGAGTGTCACATATTCTTTGATAAATTTACAGGAAGAGAAGGACTTCGGAACTTTCAACGCTGGCCCATTGCCAGTTCCTGACTTAGCACACATAGCGCTTGGCTTCAAATCTATACCTCACCAGGATCCCGATTTTATTGCATCGTGTGTTCTGAATCTATTAATGGGCGGCGGTGGTTCATTCAGCGCTGGTGGCCCTGGAAAGGGCATGTACTCAAGACTTTATACTAATGTTCTAAACCAGTAAGTAGCATCATTACAAGAAATCTGACCAATGATACAAGTTGTATAACTATGTACATTTTTCTCTAGATACCATTGGATTTACAATGCGACAGCATACCACAATTCTTACAACGACTCTGGTCTCTTCAGTATATATGCATCTAGCCCTCCAGGCTATTTGCGAAAATTAGTAAAGGTCCTTACACGAGAACTACAAGCGATGAAAGGACCAACGAAAAGCGAAGAATTCAGAGTGTGTACAAAGCGTCAAAAATGAAATTTACTCCAGTATTCTGACTTCAGTTTCTAATTTTTTGGTTCTTGGCATTGCAGAGAGCTAGAACCCAGTTGAAATCTATGCTGTTGATGAACTTGGAATCTCGTCCCGTCATTTTTGAAGATGTTGGAAGACAAATCTTAGCGAATTCAAGCTATAAGACGCCTACAGAATATATTGACTTAATCGGTAATAAGCTTTTTGCGAATCATGAATTCGTCCATTAATTGTTTCGTTGTGGTTTCCAGATAGTGATTAATGTTTAAATTTCTTTTCAGATAAAGTACAAGTAGAAGACGTGGAACGAGTAGCGGAAAGGATTCTTGCTAGCCAGCCAAGCTTTGCTGCTTTAGGCAATCTAGTAGATTTACCATCGATGGAAGAAATCATGGCAGATTTAGAAGCCGCCGGAAAAGACGGAAGTAGTGGCAATAGTCGGTTTAACTTTTTCCGTGGTTAAACGTTTCAGTCAGATATATCCATATTCAAGACTTTACCCAGAAAACATTTGTTACGCCAGCTTGTATTGATTCAGTAAACGACTTAGTCGCAAATTTGTAAGCCGATTGTTCTACATACTTATTGGGGGATAATGATCCATGTTCATCTTTTTTTTGAAACGTAAAGGGACCGTCCACAATTTACGTAAACAGGGGGGTACCCCCCACCACCGAAGGTCTCCGTGCAAACCCTATGTTAAAAAAGGGTTTACGGAGGGGGTGACCCACCCCTAACTGTCGAAAAAAAGTTTACGTAAATTGTGGACCGTCCCAAACAAAACCAGGTGCATGAGAAGGCGGTAATTTTGAAAATTCCGGTTTCCTGTCAAACTCTCTGCGTGTGCTGCTAGACAAAAGTTGGTGGTTCCTACAATCCTTAAATCACAATATAGTTTTTCTTCTATCGAGGTAATAGCATTTCATATCGGTGCAAGTCATTATCATGGTTAAGGCCACATGGAACGGTGTCGTCATTGCGGATGCAAAAGACGATCAAGTCGTGATACTTGAGAACAACACTTACGTAAGTTTTGCAGTAATTGACTTTACTTCCACATGAATAATTGTAGCCTCGCTCGAATCGAACCAATTTGCTAGAAACGGGACATTCAAAAACTTGTACGTATTATATATCCTTGACTTGATTTCTTTCAGTTTCCGCCCAGTAGCGTTAAGACTGAACTCGTGAAGGAAAATGGTGATGACTACACCTGTGGTTGGAAGGGAACCTGCAATTACTACGACGTATTAGCTGCAGGTTTGTTTCTAGTGCACCTTACTTTCTGGTCTCTGAATTTTGTGATTACATGTTTCGTTAAACCGTGTACTGTCTTTGTTTCTTGCAGGAAAAACCAATCCTGGAGCTGCCTGGTATGTTGAAGTTAACTTCGTTGACGTAATAATTATAAGCTTCTTGAATCTAGAAGCACGTGATAATCTTGAATTTTTAAACTGTTTCAGGGTCTACAAGGATCCAAAAGAGAAAGCCAAAAATATCAAAGGCTTCTTTGCGTTCTGGAAGGGTGTGCAAATAGGATAAAAGTGCTTCAGCCCCCAATGGTGTTCGAAGAGCAGCACTAACTTGATTATGAATCACAAAAAAACACATTTCAAAGCATTACATTCCGTACTATAAATAGGAAAGTCACAAACGAATAAAGTCTCCAAAATTCAATGAAAAGTTATATACTTGAGAATATCGAGATTTCTTTGGTAAACATTCGCCGGTAGATGCCGGGCGTGGCATGATCAAAAACTTTGGATGTCTTCTGTTTTTGTTTTTGATGAGAGTTAAGTATGATGGCTAAATTCAGGAATGCTGATGTTTAAGCCCCAAAATATTCCCAACACAATGAGACTATGTATCAATCCTGTATCCTCAAGTTATACGGAAAACCCACATGCTAACTTTTAGAGCTTTTGGTTGCCAAAAAGGGCCACTACTGGTACTTTCTCTGGCATTGCATTTCCCTCAAGTTTTATTTTTAGATGCAAGTTCCAGGAACATCGATTTGCCAAGAAAGTTGTTAATTCTCAAGAAATCTGATGATCAAGGTTCTATCTCTAGAACATCCTTTTGTGGTTTGGCTCAACTTCCGTCAGTCAGTCAAGTAAAGTCATTCTTGAAGAGGCAAGGATGAGGCAAGGCGGGAAATATGTGGTACGAGGGTGAAAGTTATCTGGCAATTTCAGGGGCTTAAATGAACATTTCCTTTTCGTTAACTGGAAGCAGTGGCAGTAGTGCTTTCCCTCATTGCACTCCAATGACGGTATTGAAGGCAACTTTTTCCCTCGGTAGCATTCGCATTATCAACACATGATTGCTTTGAGAGCTTCAACAAAACTGCCCGGTTACTTTGTGCACACTCATCCTGCACTCGGTCCGTGTAATTGCTGAGCTGCTGTGAGAAAGGAGAAAATCCCCAAAACTTTATGCCGTACTAACTTTTAATTCTGTAAAAAAAGCCACTACAATGGCAATTCTTGGTCCGCTCTTTCCCCGAAATGCAAGAACGCAAGAACTTGGTTACTTGTTTTGTTACCAGCAGCAGCTTTTATGTACTTTGTATGTTGCAGAATAAGCAGAAACCGCGACTGTAGCCTAAGTGGTCATAAAGGTTAGGATCCGATCAAGTGGAAATTATTAAAGAACTCACTGGCTTTCACTCTTATAACAGTCAGTTTGTCTGGAGCGGAAGTTTGCAGAACGGATTTAGGAGGGAAACATGAAAATCAAATTACGAGATGGATCCAGTGGGCGGCTTGGTGTAAGCGACAGGGTTGAGCTTCATCCTGCAGTGCGTATTGGCATTGTCGACGCTGATATATAGATTTCATGACGTCATTTCCAAGAAGTAGAGCAGAAATAAGTGTTATTGTTGATGATAGAATTATAAATTGCGTGGATGTAACCACAGAGCTCAGAAGGTCCAAAAGAGTTTCCTGTTTTCAAAAAGCTGTTTTGCGACAATCAACCATCTTTGGAATTTAACGTTAATATTTTGGCTTTTTGTCGTGCCATTTCCGACTGTTGCTTGTTTCCTTAAGGAATGAAGACAACTAACAACACTTTCTTGCAGTTCCAGTTTGACCCGTATTTCGATCAACGTGTGATTTAGCAAGGCAATAAATTTCCCAGGATCAATGAACGGTAAATGGACGTCGGTAATCAGACTGACTTG